>PITA01018641.1:5549-39873 GCA_004023965.1 Spilogale gracilis
ACACACACACAGGACTTGGAGGTTTCCTTGCCCAGATCAAAGAGAAAAAGACTTAGGGTCATTTCTCTCCACATCTTCAGAAGGTCTGCCACAGTGATCCACACCCCTAGGGAAGTGGGGCAGCCAACTTGCACCCCAGAGTTGCATTTCCTTCTTGGCTTCTGTTGCTGGTTCTCAGGGCCCCAGGGGACAGGAGGGCAAAGATCAGCACACAGGTTTTCCCTGGGTCTATTAAGCCAGTAATAGTTTTCCTCTGCAAGCACAGACCCATTTTAGAAGGCGAGTACTCAGCGTTGTGCGTGAATAGAAGCCCATTATGAAGTGGTTCAGGGCTCGCACATTGCGAGCTGCCAGGGCAGGGCTCTGGGGTCCTGTTCGGAGGCATGTTAGCACAGCCCAGTGCAGCCCAGGTTGTCCATAACACTGCCTTCACGAGACCTCCCCAGCCCTCCATTGTTCCCTCCACGCACATTGCCAGGAGCGTCGCCCAGGTGCTTCTCTGCTGGTCCTAGGAACTTTATAGCCCATATTTACTATTCATTATTGTTGCCAAAGTACATCTTGTGTGATGCCTGTTGAGCAGGGAAATGACTTTCCCCCTCTTCTGCACGGAGTTGACTTCATGGACTACTGCTCCTGGCTGAGGGTCGGGAACAGTCCTCTTTAGGACAGCCTTGGCGGAGGATGGAAAGACACGGAGGCTTTGCTCAGCTTTGCAGGCTTTGGTGTGGGAAGGAAAGGCTGAGGGCAGCCAGGGCCACTCGCTGGTCCATTTTAGAAGTTGAAACTGAAACTTCTGGGTATTTACCCAGCCAAGTCACCTGGCTGAGGAATGGTTTGGTAGGGTCATGTGACAGGAGTCGAGGCGAACACAAAAGAATCCATTTATTATCCTGGCAGGAAATTTGTTCTTTTGGATTCTGGAGCTGCAGACATAATGATTTCATTTCCTTCAGTGAAGGGAGATTAATGGCCCTTACCCCTGGGCCTGTGAGGACTGCCGTTTCCTTCATTTCCCTAAGTGTTGTCAACTCCGGTATGCCTGCCTTCCCATAGGGTCAGAGGGCATGTGCCGGTTCACGCTGATTAATAGAACGTGGCCTTCTCCGTGGAAGGCTCCAGGATACCCAGAGGTGACCCAGGTTCAAACACACACATCATGGAAAAACACATCCCCGACAGTCTGTTCCCGGGAGCCCCAGCACAAGCAGGACGAGGCTTGATTCCCCTCCTGCTGCAGAGGTCACCATTCATCCTGTGGCTGGAGAATTATGCTAGAGCGCCGTCTCCCCAGGGGACCGATTGCTCTCGGGTAGCACTGCCACTGACCCAGTCGCTGTGAGACTTGGGGCAGGGCACCTAGCCTCGCTGAAGCTCAGTCTCCTCGTTGGTCGGTGCGCAGATGACGCCTACCTTTCCAGGCCTTGGAGAGGATTAAATGAGATCTGTGCCAAAGTGCTTTCAAGCCCAGGTCGTGTCCAGGAACGGTGGCCTCTCACAGCCCCTCCCGACTCCTGGAGGCTGCAGGAGGACATGTCTGGTGTCGAATCAGCCTTGTTTAAAGGACATGAGGAGATGGGTGGGAGAAGGGAGAAGGAGGGGGAATCAAGCCTGTTGCTCTGCCCTAGACGCGAAGCTCAAGAAGAAAGCAGGAGGAGGAAACCAGAAGGCTCTTGGCCAGCATGCCCCTCCCAGGAGTGTCACTGAGTAAGCTGAGGTGGCCATGTCTAGCACTCCGTGTCTGGATAAGGATCTGTGCTGTGTTAAAATAAAAAAAAAAAAAATCAGGCTTAAGCAATTTTCCCACTGTGGCCTTTAGAGGTGGTATGCCCCGAAGCCTTGCCTGGAGTCAGACCCTGGCGTGTGAGGCACTGTGGCTTCCTCCCTCTGAACCTGCTCATAATTGGTGCTTAATGGCTATTCGCTCATCATACCTTTAATTCCAAGGAGATGCAAGGTGATTCATTTGGGGAAATATTTCTATTTCCATAGGCCTCAGTTTCCCATCTGTGTCTCTGCTCCTATCCCAGCCACACATTCCTAATGGAGAATACTGAGTTTCTTATGCTTTGCATGAAGAAATGTCAGACTGAATATCATGAAATGAAACTGAGTTATACTGACAGAGCTGTTGAACACAGGACTGTGTGACCAGGATGAGGGCTGTTCTCTGGGGGCCTCGAGAACAGGGTGAAGCTCTCTGCAGAGGTGGGTTTCAGGGGAGTCTTCCTGGAGGCGGGGGTTATCTCAATGAAGCACTACTAAAAGTACGTTAAATATGGATAACAGCAATTTTAATAAACATTTTGCTTTTAATATGTTTATAGTGTTGTTAATTATCTCTCTAAGTGGAGAAAACAGAAATGGTAGCACATCGAACAAAGATTGCTGATTAGGATAATAAAATGGAAATTTTAATCAAGACGATAACTTGAAGTCAAAGGGGGTTTTCTCCTAGGCTGCTGGAGCTTTCATCTTTATTAAACACCCCATTTATCATCACCACTCCATTCATCGTGAGCATTAGATTAATATTGACAATTTAAAATAGAAATAACTTTTTCTTGCCATTATGGTGCTGATTTGATAATGGTGCCGGAGACTTTGAGGGAGCCATCACCAGCTGTCACTTCCCTCCCTGTTGCAGTCGCCTGCCACTCTCCAAGCCAAACCTCGAGGTGCCAGCCGCCACGCCCGGAGGGCTTCTCCTGCTAGGAAGCTCCTCTAGAATATGCAGCCCACTAAAGCTCCCATGTTCTTCCCTGGCAAAGAAGAAGACCTCTGGTGGCTGGAGGTTGTCCCTTCATGATGGGAATGTGCCACCCAGAAGTCATAGCCTCTGTTTCCGTGTGCCCACAGAGCAGCCGCAGGTGCTCCTCAGGGAAGGGGGAGCGGGTGGACTGTGACCAGTGCAGGAGATATTTCTTGAGTCCTGGCCAAGTACTGCGGAGTGCCCACAGAGGTGGGACAGCCCCGCCCTGTGGAGACCACACCTGCACCCCAGTTTCAGATGAACAGCTCGGGCAGGTGCATCCCAGAGATTGAAATGGAGGTTCTTCAAGTGTGGTGCCCAGGCCAACAGCGTCAGTGTGCACACCAGTGGTAGAAGTCCACGCTCCTGAACAGTGGTTCTGTGACTTCAAAATAATCATCTGGCTGGGGGGGGAGTGCTTGTCCAAACCTACTGCTACTCCCCTACCTTGAGCCTCCGACTGGAGTAGCTTTTGGGTATAATAGAAAAAATTGCTTCTTGAATCAGATGATACTGATGACCATGCTTTGAGAACCCCTGATTTAGACTCAGGAAGGACTGCTAAGAAGGTGACCAGGAAGACCTGATGAAGAAGGGTCTTTTAGCTTTCGTACAAGTAGAGCCTCCTCACATAGAGGCAAGGAGTCCCCTGGGAGGTGAGGTGGCTAGCGTCAGAGGAAGGAGGTTTGGAGGGCAGCTGGCCCAGGGGAGCTGTCTGGCTTCAGAGCCCCTGCGGCTGGCATGGAGGGGGACCAGCAGGTGGACCTGGGAGTTGGACAGGGGAGCTCCGCGTCTGTCTCTGGAGAGGGGTGAGTGCACGCAGAGAGCTGATGCTGCCACCATGAGAAGGCAGAGAGCCAGGAGGGCAGAGTGAGGAGATCAGGGGTTAGAAGCCATTCAGACCAGCTCGACAGCTGTCTTCCGAGGTAAAGCCGAGCCCATGCCACAAACTTCTGTCCTGCGGGGCCCATCTCCCCATGCCTACTCTTTGGGTTAATTGTGTTTTCGTACGTTGCTGTCTTTGCTGGGCAGGGGAGGGGAAGGACATGGGCATGGGCCTGTGTCCTAGAGCTCCGCTCCATAAGGGGGGAGAAGGACTGCCTTAGGAAGAGGATCGCCCCTACCTTACGCTAGGTCTGCTAGGCCCAGCTTTGGGGGTCACCCAGCAGCAGGGGTCCCTCGGCTGTGTAGGGAGTCTGCCCCGAGGGTGCTCTGGAGCGCTGGGGAGGGGACAGGTCACTGACTGCTGCATAGCTCCGTCTTCTCTTTGTAACCATTACATTCTCTCACCTTCCCCAATCCTCTAGGGCTTCTTAAATGTGCTACATTGCTTCTTAAAAGGCCTCTTTCTTTTCCTTGATCATAAAATTGCCAAGGAACAATGGCTGTCATTTAAAACAGCAGCATTAAATCTCCTTCCTACCAGTTACTGCCATGTCCTCGCTGCTCCACATCAAAGCAGCGCGGAGCTCCCTGGAGAGGAGAGAGAGGAGGGCCTGGCCTCAGTCCTCCCCAGCACAGGCGGGCGAGCCACCCCATGGGCTGAGACCTTCTCTGCGTAAATGTGGTGTCCTCCAAGTTCGCCCCTGGGGAGACGGGCGCTGGTATGGAGCTTGGGAGAAAGGATGTTGGTGGCCTAGAGTGATGGGGACCCCTCAGCCTTCTTGAGTATCCTCTGGGTTTGCCCTCACAGAGTGTTCTTAGCCAGAACTGGGAAATGGGGGAGCATGGGGCAGGAAGGGGAGCATGTCCCAGGCATGGACGTGAGAAGAGGTCATGGGGCCTGGGGGCTGATGTAGGAGTCTTGGCGCCAGCCACTCATGCTGGCCCCAGAGGGCTCTGGGGATTGTGCCAGACAAGGAGAAGCAGACTGCATTATATGCCCACATAAGCGGCAGGGAGTCCTTATTTGCTGTCTAATGGGGCTTGGGTGTCATAATCCACCCCACTCCCCCTTCCCTGGATAGCACCTGTGGCTGCTCTGGGGCCATAGGAAGGCCAGAGTCCCCATGGAATGGGCTCAGCTGCCTCAGACACTCTGGGTTGGTGTGTCCCAGGTCAGGAGGGTGATTACCCCTTCCCCTTGTGGACAGCCCTGCAGAAGCAGCTGGAAGGGAAATTGCATCACAATAGAAGGATGGGCCTTGACCTCCACACCCCATCAGGAACTGACCTTCTCCTTTCTTCCCTGTTGGATCACCGCCCTGTTTTCCTCCTGGGCTGAAGGTCTGAGTGTATTTAGGAGGGAAGGTCCTGATTCTGTGTCCCTCCGGGTCTGGCTGGGTCCAGCTAAGAGAGAAAGGGACACTGGGGCCTCCAGGGCTCGACAGGCCTTGTGTGGAGGGAGAATCCTGGCTGCAGGGAGCCCACTAAGCACTTGCCCACAGGGCTCCTTCATGCAAATCCACCTTCTCAGTGATGATTTCCAAGGGCAGTTAGGTCTCCAGAGAGACTCCTTGTGGGGCCCTCCTTGGGGTGTCTTCCACTGTCCAATCCTCACAGCCTTTGCCCCACGGGGCCCCAGTCCTGTGCATTCCAACTCCTCCCGGTACTCCCCCTGTTCCTCTCCTATCCACCCCTTTTACTTCCCTTTCATTCTGCCCTCTCACCCTCCACTCTCTTCCATCCCCCAGCTCCTCCTCTGTAACTTCGCTTCTGGAATCCCCGTCTTCCGACAGCAGGCCGCCCTTCCTGGGGGATGTCCACCTTGAACCCGATGCGCGCGTATATGGCAGGGCCGTGTGGGCTGTCTTCGCTTCTGCACTCTTGTTCCTTGGGCTACTGCCAGTTCGTTGTGGGTTCATGCTCATTGTCCTCGATGCTCTGCCCCATGGGCCCTGTGGTCACTTTTCAGGGCCTGACAAGGGATAGTTTGTTTCAGATCTGAGGTTTGTTCACGTTGTCTTATAAAAGAAGGTATAAATAGGCAATCCCGCTTGTTACACGTTTCATGAGTTACGTTGGCTGAAAATCATATAACGGTGCAAAATCTTGAAAAAAAAATCCCCCAAATCCATAATCTTGTTTAGCATCTTGTAACTGTTTCTGTGCTCAGAGCCAAGCCATCATCCTTTGCCAAGCTCGGGACCTGACGTGCGTCCGTGGTCCTGAGGACAAGCCGGGGATCTTAACTCATCCTTCTTTGCTCGCTGTCTGTTTCAAAACTCTGGCCCAAGGTGGATGTTCAGTAGAACCCCAGGACTATCGGGGTTTGTCCAAGTTCAGGTTACGTGCTCCGCCCTCATCCTGTGCAGGTGGGCTGTGCACTTAACCCACCTCCGGGGTGTTTTCCTACCTGTTTTAAGTGGTCACCGCAGGACCGTGCATGGCCATCTGCCGTCATCCACCTCCCCCCACCTCTCACCACTGTCCTCAATGGTTCCCTCCTTTCGGCTGCCCACCCCTCTGGCAGTCTGCCCGGGCCCTAAATCTGCAGCCACAACACCCCCTGACACCCCCACCCTGGCGAGCAGCATTCTCACAGATGGCTCTGTTAAATCTGGATGGGTTCCGAAGGTGTTATTTGATTTCTGCAGCCCTCTTGTGCCAAGACCATATGGGGCTACAAGGAGAGAAGGGCAGAGGGTCAGGCACTTACTCCCCACCCCACCTCCACCCCCGTATTTCCTTTGGGCAGCCTTTCTATGGTATTTTATTAAATCCCTTGTGGCCATGGGATTTTGAAGCGGATTTTTGTAGACGCATCCAACTGCAGCAGAATTCATCGGCCTCACCAGGAGAAGAACTGAAGCCCTGGAAAACCACTGAAGTAACGTTTGGAGAGGATGAAACCGCTCTCCTCTGAAATGTTGGTTGCTGGTGTCCATGTGTGCAGAAAATGTGGAGGGGGAGAGAAAGACAGACAGACACACAGACATACCCAAGCACCCTGATTATTGACTTGTGTTATAGGAAGAACATAACTGGCTCTGTCCTCAACAGTGGGTCACAGACATGGAGTAAGGGACAGGGACAAGGAAAACCAACGTTGGCTGGGGTCAGGATATCCCCACTGTCGATCTTGCTGCCTGCCAACTGCAGTGAGAACGCGGAGCTACTTTCCCACCCTGAGCCTCACGTTTCCATCCATAACGTCAGATGGGCGGATGATGTCACCGGCAACTCTGAATTTCTGTGACTGTCACATCTGAAGAGCACGAAGAGAGTGGAGTTGGGGAGAGAGAGAGAGAGAGAGAGAGAGAGAGAGAGGGGTGGGAGAGAGAGAGGAGACAAGGCCAAGGAGTGGGAGAGAAAGAAGCAGAATAGAAGAAAACAGAAGTGGGAGCAGACATGAAAGAAAAGCCAAGAGAGAACCAGGTGAGCCTGCCCCGGGAGCTGGGGTTGTCAGAGGGAGAGGGAGGAGGGCGACAGGTGGCTGACTTGAGGAGCCACTGTGCGCTTGGGCTCCTCTGTGCCATGTGGGTACCCCTTCCCTGCCCTGCCGAGGTCAGTAGAGTCAGTGGAGGCATGGCTCCACCCAGGAGCGACATCACACCTCCGAGAAGTGTGTTCTCCTCAACGAGGACCAGAGTTCATGCATCACGGAGTCATTCCCATGAGCCCGTACTGTTGGTGTGAAAGCAGGCACACATGTTCCTCTCTTGCCCCGGAGATTAACCAAGGTTTCTGTGCAAAAAAAATGGTGTTTGTCTTGCTGCAAGCTCCACGATGATGTCGGGGGTGGAGGTGTATGACAGTTCTGGGCTTACTGGGAGTAATTGTGTGATATGAATGCCCAGGAGGGGCTCAGCGAATGTGTGTGGAATGAACAAATGTCTAGAGGAGTTGGTGTCTGCAGCCTCTTTGGGGCAGAGGGGTAGGATCGTGCCTGCTGACCTAGGGGACTAAGTGAGCTGAGCCGAGCCTGGAAAGAGCCAAGCTAAGGAGTGGCTCCTTGAAGGGTAATCTGTTTCCTTATCTTTATCCGCTAATGTCACCTTCTAGATTAAGTCTGATCCACCATGACCCCTGACTCATGGTTTCCACTCCGCAAGGAATTGCTTTGAGTGTTCTGCCCTTTGGCGAGGCACCATCCGCCAGTACGGAGGCTTTAGAGGAACAGCCCCGGGAAGTTCGTGGTGGTGTTTACTGTGAGTGTGTCATTGGCAGCATGCATCACATTTGACTGTGTCCTCTATGAAGACCCGTGGGAGGCATTTGCTGCAGGCTTCCATATCAGGAACGGCTGGGCTTTTCTGAGCGATCATTTCGTCTATGTCTCGTGGACCCCGTAACCTGGGTAACTGATCAGGGTTTCCGCATCCATTAACTGTTAGAAAAATCTGGTTCCGGGCACCTGGGTGGCTCAGTGGGTTAAAGCTTCTGCCTTCAGCTCAGGTATTGATCTCAGGGTCCTGGGATCGAGGCCTACATCGGGCTCTCTCTCTGCTCAGCAGGGAGCCTGTTTCCTCTGCTCTCTCTGCCTACTTGTGCTCTCTCTCTCTGTCAAATAAATAAATAAAACTAAAAAAAAAAAAAAAAGAAAAAAGAAAAATCCGGTTCCAAATGTGTGGCTTGGCCAGAGAAAATGAGTTGTTTTAGCCTCATTGTGGGCTCCAAAATCATGCCTTTATTTTTGGTTTGTATTTTTCTTTCCTACCTGTGTTTCTTTAAAGGCTTCTTTTTACTTTTCTTCTTATAAAACAAATATAGATGCTCTACCAAAAGTTAAGAAAATGCAGAAAAGTGTAAGGAGAAAACAAAGTCTTTTATAATCTTTACCCCTCCTTGTGGCAATCCTGTTAAATGTTGTGCTTAGATTACCTGTGACTTGCCTAGACGTGCGTGAGTGTACAACACATGTGCACAATAGTCCATTTTATCATGTTATATATAGAGTATGGTAACTTACAAAATAACAATATATATTTTTTTATGTGGTTGCTTAGATATCTTATAGTACTTTACATAATTCTTGTAAGACCTGCTTTACATCTTCTTTTATTTATAAATAAAATAAAATGTGAGATTTCAGGCAGAGACTTCCAGTATGCCTGGGAACCCAGAGAGAGGCCAGGCCTGCAGCCAAAACCTAGAGAAGGGCCCAAAGGGACTCCCCAGAAACTAGAGGCTCTGGACTGGGGTGAGAGACATATGCCCCCAGGGTGGACTTGCCTTGGCAGGCTTGCCTCGGATCCTTGAGAGGGTTTTGAGCACACCGGAAGAAGCTCAAAAGTGCCCATTAGATCCCACAGTCAGATGGGAAGAAACTTACTTGTTGAACCTGTAGACAGAATATAGGGGCAACTAGAAGGTGTTAGAAGTGGGGGAAATATGCATCCTCTGAAAACAACCTACTACTCATCTAAGCAGAGATAGCAGAAGTCACCTTAAGGCAATAAGCTGGCTCCCAGTCCTAGACTGGGCTGTGACCTGACTGAGATACACGAACTGTAATGGGAATGATACTAGAGAAATATCTCCTTATACCAGATCCTGGGTGGTGCAGTCGGCTAAGTGATTCTTGATTTTGGCTCAGGTCAGAATCTCATGGTTGTGAGATCAAGCCCCTAGTTGGGCTCCATGCTGGACATGGCGTCTGCTTGGGATTCTCTCTCCCTCTCCCTCTGCCCCTCCTGCTCATGCTCTCTCTCCCTCAAATAAATAGATAAATCTTTAAAAAGGGAATATCTCCTGCTGTGTTTTTCTGTATCTATAGGCTTGTTTATTTCCCTGCAGTCCTTTCACATATGATGCTGTCAGAAGGAGGGGGGAAAACATACTGTAAAGCAGGGATAAAGAAAGCTGGGAGCTAGAGAAGTTTATGCTCCATTGTCATTACTCATATGTTATTGAGCCCTGACCCGGTAGCAGGCACTCTGCGGAGTGTTTTATGGATATTTGCCATTCGATCCGCAAAACAGCTTTAGGAGGTGGTAGTATTGAGATTATGCCCATTTTATAGATGAGGAAAGAAAGGAAGAGAGGAGTCCAGTCACTTATTCTAGGTCATATAGCTCCTAATGTTTGGAGCTAAGATCCAAAGTCAAGTGGCCTGACTATAGACAGCAGCTTTAATTTATGAGGGTCTAGGACCCACTCAGGAATACAAGTAAGAAAACCCTTCTGGTTCCTGGAGGAAGACAAAAAGAAAGGAAGGCAAGGTGGAATGGAGTGCCAGTACCCTGGAGTCCCACTGTGGGATGGGGGAAGAAGGGGATTGCCATGGGCTTGGAGATAGGTAGACAGGTTTAGGGGAGTGGATGTGTGGAGCCAACCAGCAGCTGGGACCAGCCCTGCCATGGGGCTGCATCAGGAGCAGGGACCCCCTGGGCAGGCACCCATGAGCCCGATGAGCTAGGCGCTCCAGCCTCCCCTTAGAGGCCAGGCCTGGCACTCAGCATGGGTGGGAATAGGAGCCGATGACCACATCCCATGGTGATTGCTCAGCTTTCCTGCACCCCATTCCATCTCAGTCCTAACCGAGAGGTGCTGTACATTAAATATACTCCAGGTTTTGAAGACTTGGTATGAAAAAAAGGAATAAAATATCTTAGTAATTTTTTATTACATTATTTTATTTTTTCAGTATTCCAAGAGTCATTGTTTATGCCCCACACTCAGTGCTCCATGCGGTATGTGCCCTCAATACCCACCACTACTTAGTAATTTTTATATTGAGTACTAACTGGTAGTATTTTGGCCTTATTGAGATAAATTATTAACATTAATTTTACTCTTTTAGTGTTTATATATGATGACTGAAAAACTTGAAATTATGTATATGACTTGCATTATATTTCTGTTGGACAGCACTGGTTTAGACAAAGAGAAAGGTTAAAAAAGGAAGCTTTTATTTTTTGTACCTCTCAGTGAAGGATGTCAATTTCTGTTGTGTAAAGTGAATCTCAAGAAGGAAGTGTGGGAATTGAGACTGTCCCAAATGACTGGCCAGGGTGTTGTGGTAAGGGCCTGATTTAAGGAAGGAGGGGAGGGCAGTGTCTGGTGAGCTCCACTGGGGCAGGTCCCTGGGAGAGGCCGGGCTGCTCCCTGCCCAGCCTGAGGCTCAGATTGTTTCCTTGTGCCTGTCCCATCTCCTCCCCCCGTAGGTATGTGTCCTTCCTCTTCTCTGAGTATGTTTCCTCCGAGTTCCTGCTTCTTTCCAGCTGGGCTTCCACTTGGCCTAGGCTCCTCCTAGCTGCCTCAGCCTGGCAGATCTTACTTCATAGTCCTGACACAGGTGTTCTGGTTGGCGAGTCACCTTTCCCAGTGTCGTGGCCACTGATTGGCTGAGGACATCGGCCCCAGGCTTGGTGCTAGCCTCTGATCTACTCTCTGGCTTCCTTTGTTTAGATGCCAGCTTGGCACGTGTCCCTGAGCAGAGGGCAAGGAAGTTGGGGATGATGATACTGGATAAGGAGGGGTGGGGTGGCTAATCAGGCAAACAAAAACAAAACTGGCAGTGCCCATCCCGGCACCGTGCTGGGAGCAGTGCTTGTCCCAAGCACCTATTCAGAAGCAATGCCTTATATATCCTAGGGTAGAGGTGAAGGCAGAGCTTGCTGGAGCCTGATGCTGTTAAGTATTTAATTCTTTTTTTTTTTTTTAAGATTTATTTATTTATTTGAGAGCGAGCGAGCGAGCGAGAGAGACCATGCATGTGCACACAAGCATGCGTATATGCAAGCAGCGGGTGGGAGGGGTGGGGGGAAGGGAGAGAGAGAGAATCCTCCAGCAGATTCTCAGCTAAGCGTGGAGTCTTATGTGGGGGTGGGGAGGGCATGGTGGGGATGGGGCCCGGCTAGGTCCCAGGACTCCAAGATCATGACCTGAGCTGAAATCAAGAGTTGGGCACCCAACTGATGGAACCACTAGGTGCCCCAAATATTTAATTCTATCATCAGATGCCCTGTACCTGTTGGGTAATGTGACTCTCCACGCAGCTTGTCTCTAGGAAGAGAGAGTGTGCTGGTGAGCCGATAGAGGTTTTCTGGATACTTGGATGGGTATTCGTTTCATTTGAAAGCAACACATTGTCATCCTGGTTATACATCACTCTTTGTGAATGTTATTAGCAGACATTACCACAGTTGTGAATCTGACCTGGTCTGGGATGATTTCACGAAAGATGACACCAATTTAGCAGGCTTTCTGGAAGCCATCCAGAGAGCCTTAGCTTGTTCCACCACCCCACCTAACTCTTCCAGAAGTGCTTCGGGCTGACAACTTTACTTGCAAGCCTCATGATCCCATCAACATTACCGTCACCATTATTGTCAACTCCAGGATATCACCGTAACTTGGGGTGATATGCACTCCTTGCTTGGGGCCCAGAAGCCCATTCTGCTATCATCCCAAATCCTCATTTGGTTCTCTAAGTGGTCAGAATCGAGGGCAGTGCTTTGAATGTGTTTATGTGAGCACTCAGAATGGCACATGGGAGGGCATTTGGGGGTACCACTGTTGAGTAATTAAACAAGGAGAATGTATCTGATGTCCAGGTAATTACTGCTGAACAGCTGCTAACTATGAAGTCTGGTGTTGTTAGGCACGGAAGTGATGGCGTGTTCTCACTCAACATGGCAAGGTATGATTTAAAATCTGTTCCCGTCAGCAGCGCACAGAGCAGCCCCAACATAAGGAGCCTGGAGCTTATGTAACCTGACCCAAAAACCACCTCCAGGAAAAGGCACAGGAAAGCTTCCCTACTTTGGAAAGGCTGCTGGAAGTAACAGCAGGAAATGACAGACAGAGACATAAGAAAGGACCTTTGAAAGCTGGTGTGGTCCACTCATTTATTTGACGGTTAAGGTAAAGACATGGCACAGGGTGGACGAGTGACCACAGAGTCAGCCATGGTGCTGAAGCCAGGACCAGCCAGCCTATCTCCAGCCAGGACCCCCACCCCCACCCCAGCTGGTCCCCAAAGTCTAGCCCACAGACCCCTCGGAAACACTGGGCCATCCCCACCAGAGCGTGGGAATCCAAGTCCTCCCCACCTGCACGGTCACAGGAGCTAAAACCCATGGGAGAAGAGGAGGAGGAAGTCAGGGAGGTTCCACCTCTGATTTAGAGAACTTTTTCCTCCACCAGTCCATTTTCTTGGGGGCAGGAATATACCCTGAACATCTCCTGATTTCCTGCACTTCTCATCAGCCTCTCTTAGTTAACTGTTTTAGGTGCCCCTCCAGGGTCATGTGGTGTAGTTATCTTCTCTCCTCCCCTCCCTCCCTCCCCAGTTATATCTCACCAAATAGAGAAAATTCTTCTCAAACCCAGCCATGGGATGGTGGTTATCAGAAGGCATAAATGAAACTCATTAGGGCAGCACCTTCCTCCCCAGTCATCCTGCTCAAAGTTCACTTGGGGAGTGGTAGAAGCTTCCAGACTGTTCTAGCTCATTTGGACCAAGATGTGTGGAAGGTTTGCACCCTGATCTGGGTCCAGTGGTCCCAGGCTTGAGATCTCTAGAGGATCTTTTCCCAGGTGCTGCTCTGTGAAACCTGGTGCCCCCAAGCCCCTGGCTGAGATCCCCATTGTCTCCTTCTGCTGGGGTCTGTGGCAGCCAGTAACAGGATTCATAACACCTTCCTTCTGAGCATCAAGACCCTGTCTCCTGGCCCCATGGAGCCTGCCAGCTGCACCATTAGGACTTGGAATTTCCCTACGCAAGAGCAATCCCTCATTCAATTAACAGGCATTTTTGCAAATTTTTTCCTTTTTTGCAATAATTTTTTTTGTCATAAAATCCCTGAGTTCATTTTTTTGTCATTCCTCTTCCAGTCTGCCCAGATGCATGCAAATTTAATGTTCATATTTTCCTTGCTCTACATAATCTCCATAATTTTCATTTTTTGATTGCTTTGTCATTGTCCACCAAGTGGCTCTGTAATATTTAACCATTCCCTTGTTCCATGAAATTAAGATAAGAATATCTGTATTTAGCTTTCCTTCACAGGGCTTTTCCTTTCTTCTGGTAAACTCTGATTGGATTATTTCTGAACACATTTATACCTGTTTAAAGTACGGAGTTATATCACATGTGCATTTAAGTGGCCATAATTCAGCTATAACAAAAGAGAAAGGGCTGAAATAAACACACACACACACACACACACACACACACACACACACACACACACAGGGTAAGGGGCACAGGCTATGCTGACCTTTCAGTCCACCTCCCCTCCTGTAAGCCTCCCATTCTGGAAATCTCTCCCCAGACCCTCATTAAAGACTCTGGTGTTAAAGATGCATGGTTTTTGTGTTCTCTGGCACCTAAGTATATACCAACTGCTTCACCTGGCACCCAGCCAAAGAAAGGGGCCATCTGTTTCTGGGCTGGTTGGAGATGTGGAAAGATGACATGGTGGTCTCCGGCATGGTGCCTTCCTGGGGGACTCTCAAGGACACTTTTGACCATGGGGACCTTCAGACCTAACCCTACCATAAGAAACAGCTCCACTTAATGCATTCCAAAAAGATTACTTGGTGCTGTCACTATGAGTGATCCTAGAGTCTGTCACCAGTCATCACACCCACCATGTACCCCACTCACCCTGGATTTAATAGGATGAAAAGTAGTACTTCGGAGCTCACTGTTTAATCTGCATGAGTTCGCTGCCTGTTTTGTTTTACTTTTTGTGTTTCCCCAAGAAGCACTTGATGATTGCCTGGGTGTACCAGAGGCAGTGGGAGGGGAGAGCATGAAGAACTGGGTACCTGGGAGGAAACCAGTGGACTGGAGTGCCAGGAGGAGAGCAGAGCTGGGTTTGTGGGTGTGGTAATTGTGAGTGTAGTGGGGAGTGGGGCTTGGGGGGAACACATACATGCAGAGCCCTATTGGGGTCCAGAGGAGCAGGGGTGACCCTGGACCAGGATAAAGAAGGTGATGAAGTGGGAAGATGATTGTGTCATTCTAGAGTTGGTAAGGGCCAGGGTGCTTAAGGAGAAAGCAGTCAAGTGCATGGGAAATGACTGAGATCAGCAGCAAAGGGGATGGAAAGGGTGACTTTGGCAAGCTTTCTTCCTGACATGGTGGAGTGGAATCCATGTCAGCGAGGACAACGAGGCAGTGCACCTCTCTGTATAGAAGAACATTCACCTGAGTTCCAGCGATCCAAATTAGAGAATTTGCAGTGCCAGCTAGAGGAGGCGAACAGATCGCAGAATAAGGAGAGCCATGCCAGGTTCCAGAAAAGGAAGCTGTCCTGGAAAGAAGGTATGTGGAAGAGTTAGAGAATGGATGAGGGTGAGGTGGGGGACAAGGAGAAACAGGAAGAGAACACCCCCCAGAGGTGGAAAAGATGTGTTCAGCACTGTTGAGTTAAAAGAATGACTCATGCATGAACTTGGAGACCTGGAATTCATGGTTTCATGTCACCTGGGCCCTCCTGCCTATCTTCCCTCATCTCTCACCATGCCTGTGTGTAAAAGGCCCTGTATTCCACCACTCCAGTCTCCCAGCTAATCGGTAAATTGCTGGAAGTAATAAGATGTTTCTCTGAAGCTGTCCCTGGCCACCCTGTCCCCACGGCCCACTCAGACATGTCTTCTTGCCGCTCCTCTACGTCTGTCTGTTGGGCTCGATGGGCCTGCTTGCCATCCCGTTGCAATTACTGAAATACACAGTACATCTCAATTCCTTTGTAGAAGTCAAGGTGTCATTTAAAAATAGCCTAAAGTGGCATCTTTCTTATGTAGTTGACCGTGGGTTTTTTTTTAAGGCAACGGTTGACCTTTACTTATCTTTTTATCCACGACTTTTTATAATTACGCGTCAACTTTCGAAGTTGAAGAATTTTATATTTCAGTCTTCTAAGGAAGAGTTCTGTTTTGACAGGAACAAAGTGTCAGCAGGTGAAAGAGCCCCTTCTGTCTCTGTCCAGCACTCTCTGCCTGCGGGGGCTGGGACCACCGGGCCGTAACCTGGACCCCCGCTTGCCTGATGTGAGCTCACTTCAAAAGCAGGCGAGTTCTTAGGTGAAAATCAATATGACCTCATGTGTGCTAGTCTTTTAAACCCAGGGCTCTTAAGGGGCAGCTGGCTCTACTAGGAACAAAAGAAGGAAGAAATTAGGTAAAAGGAGAATCAATATTTGTGTTGGCTTTTTAAAGACTTAAGAGTCTTTTACCGTACTTGGTTCCGGGGAATAGTGGCTATTATTCTAGAGCTCCTGGAACAAGCCTTGGGAAAGAAACTCAGCATTATGAATTTCCTCTTTCACCTCGGAGCCTGGAAATAGAACAGGTGTGGCATGCCCTGCGAAGCATTGTTCCTTCTTTCTAACGTTGTATCTTCTTACCCAGCTTCATGTTTAATGCGGAGACCAGGAAAAGCAGGCCTGCTGCGTGTCAGCCGTCCTCTGCCCAGACTGTGTCCCTTGTCCCAGCCCCCTCCCACATGAAACGGAGAATCTCAGTGGGCAACAGCGTTGGGTTCCTTTTCGCAGCCTGGAGTGAGTGTTCATTCAGGAGGGGAGGGTGGGCAGAGGATCCCGGGGGCAGTGCTCTGGAACATCACAGCGCCTCTGCACCTCTGCGCCTGTCAAGATGAAGGTTGTCTCATTGGGAAAACGCTTTAGGGACCGCGGTGCCTTCTGTCCTCTGCTCTGCTAAGAACAGCAGAGATGGTGGCTCAGGGGCAACCCCCCACCCCAGCACTGAGCCTTTTTATGTTTATTCCTCTCCTCTAACCCTCTTCCGAGCCCCGCTGCCATTAGTTGCTTTTGTGTGAGGTTCTGTTCACCTCCTTTCCTTTAACTCACTGTTCTGTGGCTTCTGAACCGTGCTTGGCAATCCCAGTGTCAGGAGAAGGCTCCGGAAGAGCTGGGCCCCTGTTCCCAGCTGTCAGGAAGGGCTTCTTGACTGCAGAGACGTGCTGCCTGTTTTCTTCCCTGAGTTCGCTGGCTGGCCTTTCCTCCGTTTGCTGGGGTACCTTGCACACACACTGCCGCTTCCTCTCATCTAGTTTGCTCCCCTTCCCTCCCTCCACCTCCCCTACAGTCGTTCTCTGATGACTCTGTTTCTCCTCAGAGCCCCAGGCTCAGAGGACAAAAGCCATCAATGGGCTTGAAGGAGGGATATTAATGATTCGATGTTCCCGAAAGCTGTGCTTTCTCCTTGCTTTTCATAAGAACCAAAGCAGAAGGTGGGGGACTGTCTCACGTTGGCCAAGAAATTGAGGGAGCAGTAGAAGGCATGGGGAGGTGATACATCAGGAGGAAACGGCTGTTCGTTTCTTCAGTGTAGCAGATGTCTTCGGAATGCCCATTCCCTGCCAGCTGGGCTCACTGTGCTGGAGGTGAAGATAACAAACCCACCAACCTGTCCTTACTTGGCTCCCGGTCATTGCCCAGGCAATGGAGGGGGTGGGACAGGTTCCCGCCTGGGCCCCCAGAGGTCAGAGACTTTTGACACGTTTTCTCAGAAGCGTTTCTAAAGTTTTCCTCCGATTCTTGAAGAGGTTCAAGATCTAAGATTTTATTTTTTTAAAAAAATATTTTATTTATTTATTTGACAGAGAGAAACACAGCTAGAGAGGGAACATAAACAGGAGGAGTGGGAGAGGGTGAAGCAGGCCTCCCTGTGAGCAGGGAGCCCGATGCGGGGCTCGATCTTGGGACTCTGAGATCATGACCTGAGCTGAAGGCAGATGCTCAACGACTGAGCCACCTAGGTGCCCCTAAGATTTTAAATTTTTTGACCATGGTGTATGGTAAAAAATTCCTCTCTTGACTCACACTTCTGAATATGTCTGTGTGTGTGTGTGTGTGTGTGTGTGTGTGCGCGCGCGCGCGTGCGTGTACATGCGTACATATGTTGTGTGAGTTTTCTGGGTATATCTCTACATCTACGTTTCATCTCTAAAACAAAAGTTCTCCAAGCAGTGCTTAACCTTTCTACATGCAAGTCAATATGGCATTTTCTTTTTCTTTAATTCTTTTATTGAGGTAAAATTGACATATAACATCACATTGATTTCAGGTGTGCAGTGTAATTTGATATTGTGTACATTGTGAAATGGTCACTGCAGTAAGTCAGACCACAAGTACTGTCTGTCATCATTCACAATTATCTTTTAGGATTTATTCCCTTGGTACCATTCAAGTATTTTCTACAATAGTATTAACACTTGTCACCATGCTGTACATTATATCACCGTGACTTATTTGGGTTATAAATGGAAATTTGTGCCTCTTGACCCCCTGCATCCCTTCCTTCCACTCCCCACCCCGTTCCCCTCTAGCAACTACCATTCTGTTCTCTCTATGATTTTTGCTTTCTTTTGTTTGTTCATTTGTTTTGTCTCTTGAATTCCACATATAAGTGAAATCATGTGGTATTTGTCTTTCTCAGATTTATTTTGCTTAGCTTGATTCCATCAAAGTCCATTCATGTTGTTGCATATGGTGAGATTTTATTCATTTTTATGGTAGAGTAGTATTTGTGTGTGTGTGTACACGTATCTTCTCTGTTCATTCAATGGACACAAATTGTTTCTGTATCTTGGCTGTTGTAAATCATTCTGTGATGAACATAGGGGTGCACATACCTTTTCAAATTACTATTTTCATTTTCTTCAAATAAATACACAGAAGTGAAATTGCTGGATCATATGGTAGTTTTATTTGTAACTTTTTGAAGAACTTTTATACTGTTTCTACAGTGGCTGCAGCAGTACCAATAAAAGGTTTCTTTTTCCCCAAATCCTTGCCAGCCTTGTTATTTCTTGTGTTGTTGATTTTAACCATTCTGACAGGTGTGAGGTGTTATCTCACTGTGGTTTTGATTCGCATTTCCCTGATGATTAGAGATATTGAGCATCACTTCTTGTGTCTGTTGGCTATTTGGATGTCTTGTGCCCATTTTTAATTGGATTGTTTATTTATTTTTCTGCTATTGTCTTATGAGTTCTTTATATAGTTTGGATATTAACCTCTCATTGGTTATATTATCTGCAAATATCTTCTCCCTTTTAGCTGGTTATGTTTTCATTTATTGGGAGTTTCCTTTGCTGTGGTCTGGTTTCATTCTCTTGCATGTGGCTGCCCAGTTTTCTCAACACCATTTATTTCCCACTGTATATTTTTGCCTCCTTTTTTGTCAATTAATTGATCATATATGCATGGGTTTATTTGTGGATTCTCTATTCTGTTCTATTGATCAGTGTCTGCTTTTATGCCAATACCATACTGTTTTGACTGCTATTGCTTTGTGATATAATTTGAAATCAGGAAGCATGGTGCCTCCAGATTTGTTCTTCTATTTCAAAATAGCTTTGGCTTTTAGGGTGCCATACACATTTTAGAATCTGTATTCTTTTTCTGTGAAAAATATTGTTGGAATTTTGATAAGGGTTGTGCTGAATCTCTAGATTGTTTTGGGTAATGTGGACATTTTAACAAATCAGTTCTAATCCATGAACACAAGATATCTTTCCATTTATTTGTGTCTTCATCAATTTCTTTTATCAGTGACTTATAGTTTTTGGTGTACAGGTCTTTCACCTCCTTGGTTAAAGTTATTCATAGGTATTTTATTATTTTTGGTACGATTGTAAATGGGATATTTTCTTAATTTCTCTTTCTGATAGTTCATTGTTAGTACACAGAAACACAACCAATTTTTGTATTTTGATTTTGTACCCTGCTACTTTACTAAATTTACTTATTAATTCTAACGGGAGGGAGTCTTTGGGGTTTTCAGTATATAAAATCATATCATCTGTAATTAGTGACAGTCTCACTTCTTCATTTTCAGTTGTATGCTTTTTTTTCTGTCCTTGCCTAATTGCACCTGTGAGAACTTCCAATATGAAGTACTATTGATTAAAAGTGGTAAGAATGAGCATCTCTGTCTTGTTCCTGAACTTAAAGGAAAAAGTTCTAGCTTTTCACCATTTAATATGATGTTATAAGCTGCAGGCTTATCATATATGACCTGTATTGTGTTGAGGCACGTCCCTTCTATATCCACATTGTTAAGAGTTTTTATTGCAAATGGATGTTCCATTTCATAGAGTGCTTTTTCTGCATCAATTGAGATGATCCTACGATTTTTATCCTTCATTTTGTTAATATGATGTATCACATTGACTAATTTGCAGATGTTAAACCATCCTTGCAACCACAAGTAAATCTCACTTGATCATGGTGTATGATCCTTTTAATGTGTTGTTGTATTTTGTTTGCTTTATATTTTGTTGACAATTTTTGTATCTATGCTCATCAGGGATATTGGCCATTAATTTTCTCTTTTGTGATGTCCTTGTCTTGGTATTAGGCTAATGTGGTCTCATAAAATGAGTTTGGAAGCATTCTCTCCTCTTTGATGTTTTAGAAGAGTTTGAGGAGGATAGTTATTAAATTTTTGAATATTTGGTAAAATTCACCAAAGACATCTGGGTCTGGACTTTGTTTGTTGGGAGGTTTTTGACTAAAAGATTCAATCTCCTTGGTGGTAAATACTCTATTGAGATTTTCTATTCATGATTCAGTCTTGGAAGATTGTATGATTCTAAGAACTTACCAGTTTCTTCTAGGTTGTCCAATTTGTTGGCATGTCATTATTCACAATAGTCTTTTACGATCCTTTGTTTTTCCATGGGATTAGTTTCTCTTTTATTTTTAATTCTATTTACCTAAGGCTTATCTTTTTTTTTCTGGGTGAGTCTAGCTAAAGGTTTGTCAATTTTGTTTATTTATCTTTTCAAAGAACCAGGTCCTAGATTCATTAATCTTTTCTGTCATCATTTTAGTCTTCATTTCATTTATTTTTGGTCTGATCTTTATTACTGCCTTTCTTCTACTAATTGTGTGCTTCCTTTGTTCTTTTTCTATTTCCTTTAGGTATAAAGTCAGATTGTTTTTTGAGATTTTTCTTGTTTCTTGAGGTAGGCCTGTATTGCTATAAGCTTCCCTTTTAGCACTGCTTTTGCTGTGTCCCATAAATTTTGGTATATTATGTTTCCATTTTCATATGTCTGTGGGTATTTTTTAATTTCTCTTTGACCCAGTGATTGCTCAGGAGCACGTGGTTTAATTTCCACATATCTGTGATTTTTCCAGTTTTCTTCTTGTAATTAATTTTAAGTGGTTGGAAAAGATTCTTGATATGATCTCAATCTTAAATTTATAGACATTTGTTTTGTGACCTGACATAGGATCTGTCCTGGAGAATGTCCTGGGTCCTGTGTGCACTTGAGAAGAACGTGTATTCTACTTTTAAAGGGACAGTTCTATATAGTTCTTGGTCCATTTGGTCTAATGTGTCATTTAAAGCCAGTGTTTCCTTATTGATTTTCTGTCTGGATGATCTATCCATTGGTATAAGTGGAGTGTTAAAGTCTTCCACTATTATTGTAGTGCTATCAATTTCTCCCTTTAAGTCTGTTAATATTAGCTGTGTATATTTAGGTATTCTTATGTGGGTGCATAAATATTTATAAATGTTTTATCTTCTTGTTGAATTGACCCCTTTATTGTTATGCAATGCCCATATTTGTCTTTTATTACAGTCTTTGTTTTAAAGTATATTTGTCTGATGTAAGTACAACTATACCAGTTTCCTTTTAGTTTCTATTTGCATAAAACTTATTTTTCTACCCCTCCACTTTAAGTCTGTATGTCTTTATATCTGAATTGAGTCTTTTACAGACAGCATATGGATAGGTCTTTTTTTTTATATACATTCAGCCATTCTGTGTTTTGACTGGAGAATTTAGTCCATTTACATTTAAAGTAATTATTGATAGGTATGTACTTATTTGCCATTGCCATTTTGTTAATTGTTTTCTAGATGTTTTGTAGTTTCTCCATGTTCCTTTTTTCTTCTCTTGTAGTTTGATGGCTTTCTTTAGTGTTATATTTAGATTCCGTTTTCATTTTCTTTATGTATTTACTACAGGGTTTTGCTTTGTGGTTACTGTAAGGTTCAGATATAACATCCTATGTATATAACAGTCTATTTTTAGTTTGTAACCACCGAAATTTGAACTCATTCCAAAATTCACATTTTACTCCCCCTTTTCCACATTTTATGTTTTTGATGTCACATTTTACATATTTTAATTTTATGTATTCCTTAAGTATTTCAGTTTTAATTTAATTACCTTTGTTTTTTAATCATCATACTAGCTTTAGAAGTGATTAGCCCACACTTTTTCAGTGACATTTTTCCTTTTGTGTGTTTTTGTTATTAATTAGTGCCATTTTTTTCAGTTTAAAGAAATCACTTTGACATTTCTTTTCTTTTCTTTTTTTAAAAGATTTTATTCATTTATTTGACAGAGTGAGACATAGTTAGAGAGGGAACACAAGCAGGGGGAGTGAAAGAGGGAGAAGCAGGCTTCCCGCTGAGCAGGGAGCCTGATGCAGGGCTCGATCCCAGCACTCCCCCCCGATCATGACCTGAGCTGAAGGCAGTCGTTTAACCAACTGAGCCACCCAGGCGCCCCTGACATTTCTTTTAAAGCCAGTTTAGTGGTGATGAATTCCTTCAACTTTTGTCTGTCTAGAAAACTCTTTATTTCTTCTTTAATTATGAATGATAACCTTGCCAAGCACAGTGTTCTTGGTTGGACTTTTTTACTTTTAGCACTTTGAATATATCATGTCATTCTCTTTTGGCTTGCAAGGTTTCTGCTAAAAAATCTGATAGACTTAATGGAGTTTCCCTTGTATTTAATAGGTTGACTTTCTATGGCTACTTTTAAGATTCTCTTATTAGGGGCACCTGGGTGGCTCAGTCATTAAACTCTCTGCCTTTGACTCAGGTCATGATTCCAGGGTCCTGGAATCGAGCCCCAAATTGGGCTCCCTGCTTAGCAGAGAGCCTGCTTTTCCCTCTCCTACTGTCTGCCACTCTGCCTACTTGTGCTTTCTCTAGCCTTCTGTCAAATAAATAAATAAAATCTTTAAAAAAACCTAAAAAACAAAAACAATTCTCTTATTATCCTGAACTTTTGACATTTTAATTATAATGAACCTTGGTATGGATCTCTTTGGGTTTATCTTATTTGGAACTTTACGGGACCTAGATATCTGTTTTCTTTCCTGGATTAGGGGAAGGGTTCTGCTCTATTTTGGTGAGTTCCCTTGCCCTTTCCTCCAGCTTGCTGATCCATTCTTCTGCTTCATCCAGTCTGCTGTTGAAACCCTCTAGTGTATTTTTCAGTTTGGTTGTTGTATTCTTCAGTTCTTTGACTTCTGTTTGGTGTTTTGGTATATTTTCTATCTCTTTGTTGAAGTTCTTACTGTGTTCATTCATTCTTCTCCCGAGTTCAGCAAGCATCTTCATGACCATTACATTGAATTATTTTGGGGTAGATTACTTATTCCTATATCATTAAGGTCCATTTGTGAGGTTTGTTCTTGTTCTTCTATTTGGAACATATTCCTCTGTTTTTTCATTTTCCTTGACTCTCTGTGTTTATTTCTATGTGTTATGCAAAACAGGTACTTTCCCAATCTTGAAGGAGTGGCCTTGTGTAGGTGATGAACCTTATTGTTCAAATTTTCCCTAGATCTTGGTTGTCTCCTGAACCTTTGTGATTGTTTAAACAGCCTGATTTATTCTTAATATACCCCCATTGTTGAGGGTGTGCTGAGACATGTCAGTGCTCCAAAGGGAGAGATCTCATTTAGTACTTGGTTTCAGATCGATTGGCAGTGAGACCCTCAGGAAGCAGCTTTTCAATTATGCAAATACATACAGTCCTGTAGGACTGTAACCAAAATCCCTGTGAGCCTCTAGACCAGGAGATCTGGAGATCGGCCCTAGGTGACAGTTATAAAAATTGGGCCTCCAGGCAAGGGTATAATCTTCTTTCTGGGAGGTACTCTTGAGCAGTCACAAGGCTACAGGAGTGTGTAAGGACAGTATCTCCTTGCTTACACACCCTGAGTGTGCTTCTGTAGCTCATAGATATGGGGCAAACCTGAAACCTGTTCCTCAGACTGAAGCTCCAGGACACATTAAATGGGCCTTTTCCACAGGAAGATTGGTGGTGTGTTTCCATGTGCTGTCTGTTCAGTGTCCTGGGGGTGGTTTGCCAAGAACTGTCTTTCCAGTTGTTACAGTCCTGTGGAGCCCAGGAATGCAAGCCCCCTTGGCCACAGGGCCAAGTGATCAAGGAACATCCCCCGTGTGGATTGTGTGTGCCTACTGCCTTTGCTGAGGCAGTTGGAGAAGGTATGGGGTAGAGCACACTTGCCACCTTCAGCAAGGCAGTTGAGAAAATGCCGTGTCTCTGCACCCACTGGCTTTAGCAAGAGAAAAGAGTGCCTTGTTTGCATAGGTCTTTGGGCTTTCGTAAGGGAGGGCTCATGCTCACTGGCCTCAGCCAGGGGTTAGCAGACCACCACAACTCCTGGGTCCCACCAGCCCTACCATGGCAGCAGTAGGGTGCCACGTCTGTGTGTGCCCACCAGGGTTAGCAAGGTAGGTGGAGAGTGCAACAGTGGCATCCATTAGCACCTCTTTCTCCATAGAGAGTCCCAGCTGTCCCCTGCCCCTCCAGCCAGTCCCTCCAGATTAGCAAATGAATCTCTTTCACATATAGTCTGGGTGCTTTTCAAACTGCCACTTTTGCACCAGGTCCTCACGATATAGTACCTTCTGTTTTATTCTTCTTGATTCTATTATATGCTATCCTATTTTATTTCATTAAAAAATACTAAATACTGATTGCAACCCAAGGAATTGATTTTGTGACTCAGGAATGAGTCACAACCTGTACTTTGGAAAACACTGATCTAAAGGAAAAATGTTAGGAATCACTGATCTGGGAACTCTCAAACATCACTAGTGGGAATGTAAATTAGCACATTCTTAATGAGGGCCTTTTGGCAAAATCTATCAAATTTACAAATACACAAATCCATTGACCCTGATGGTCCATTTCTAGGAATTTATCTTGCAGATATCCTTGTGCAAAATGATGTTCAAGATAATTCTTTGCTCTGTTGTTTATAATAGCAAAAAATTGGAAACAACCCAAATGTCCATCATGGGGGACTGGTTGAATAGCTAATGGAATATCGACACAATGGAATAATACTCTGCAGCTGTTAAAAACAAAAAAAACAAAAAGGATGCCCTCAATGACCTGAGTTGGAAAGATTGCCAAGATTTATTAAGTCAAACAAGCAAGATGCAAAACAGAGTATTTATTATGTTACCTTTTGAATAAAAAAGGGGGTAATTAGACTCTGTATTCACACCTGCTTCTATTGCACTAAACCATACAAAATCCATTTTTAAAGGTCAAAATGATCGGATATTGGCAATTTCACGTGGTTGAATGTAACATATGCATACAAGAAGGATAAGCTAAGAAATGGAGTTATCTGGAGAATGGTGGAAATTTCTCACTGGGGCTTGTTAAAATAAAGGAATCTTTGAGGTGGTTAGTGGGAAAGGAACAGGGATCACTGTGAACTAGGATGGAAACAGGGACAGCACCATGTCCAAGTGGAGGGTAAACAGAGGCGTCTTGCCCTTGTCCTCATACCTGAGTCCCAGGCAACACCAGCCCCAGACAGTGGGCAAGAGGCTGCGACAGGGCAGACCAGCAGAGGAAGACTGCCTCTGTCTCTCTTCGTGATCATCCCTCTTCTAGGTATTGTGTGTGGTTGGTATGGTGAGAACCAGTAGAAATTGGCTTTTGCAAAATTTTAAATTTTGAATGCAGTTGCATGTGGCAAAGAAAGTGTCAAAGTTCGGAAAAAAAACAGAAGTGAAACTAGTGAAACACTGAAGTACTAATTAGTAAAAGTTTATTGTGCACACATGAAAAAGACAATTTCCAAATGGGGAGCACTCAAACCAAAACAGGGAATGAAGCTCGGATATAATATTGTTATAAAGTAGCGTGAAGGCAGCGGCTGTTCTTCATGGTGACTGGTTAGAATATTAGAATTTTCTTAAATGAAACTGAATTGTTTAGTGGTTACCTCACATCAACTTGGGGGAGTACATTAAATTTCACTTATATTTTCAGATGCATTAGCAGGAAGTGACCCAGGTTGACTTAGCCTCACTTGTCTTGCAATGTAAGCTAAATCAGGCTTTGCTTGTATGAGTAAACTGGTCTGGTCTGCTCAGGAGATTTTTCAAGGCAGGTCTCCTTTTGTGTTGGATTTTAACCAAAGCAACAGCCAAGGAGTGTCAGTCACTAAGTCGGGATCAAGTGGGCTTTTTACTTCTCAGACTTGGACTGGAGAGGGCCCAGGACTCAGGACAGCTGCCCACAGGGAGGGATTGTTTCTCTTATGCCCAGTACTTGCTGCCTTCTGCCCAGCCTGATGGTCAAGCTCTGGGAGGTTCCCAGGGTCCTAAGGTCATCTGGGCAGGGGTATTGAGGAGCTGCCGTTGCTGAGGTGAGGGTGGATAGGGGTGGAGCCTGGTCTGTTCATTCCAAAGCTCATGCTGATTTTCTTTCAGGTTTCTAGGGCCAAGGAGGCTCCTCGGGCAGCTGGAGGTATATTCCGCTAGGTCTTTATAGGTCCTTTTACTACCATGGCGCGCTGCATCTTAGGGCTGCAGACTTGGAAATTTGTTTTCATCAGCAAGTGGAGGACAGAGCCCTCTCTTCAGGGCAGAGTCACACAGTTGAGGCTCCCAGCGGCTTATAGGTGGACCCAGCCCTGTGTACTTGTTATCCTGGGAGCAGAACTTCCAAGGGGAGTGGATACCCAAGGTCTCTGGCAAGGACACCTGTCCTTCAGGCAACTCCAAAGGGACACAAAGCTCCCTTTCGCAGGCAGCATTTTGAGCTATGCATACAGGCAGTCTGGGGCTCTGGAACACCAACCCTGATGTATCACTGAATACCTGGGGACTTATCCCTTTCACTGAGAATGGGAAATGCATGTGTCCATGTGTGGGAGGTGAGGCAGGGCAGGGACGGCCATGGCTTAATTCTTTCTGAGAAGCTCCTTTTTATTCTCTGGGTGTGACCATTCTCCCTGATGGGACACATCCCTTCATTTGCCTTATGAATACCTTTAATTTGGTCATAGTTGATTCTAGCTGGACAGAGATCTTTAGTTTCCCTCTGAAAATATCACGTTGGAATATTGACATCTTTCTACTTTATAAGTGTGTATGTATGCATGCATGTGTGTGTTTTGTCAGGGGAAGATGTTATGCTCCCTCTCATTTTCTGCCTGTTTTACCCAGTACCCCATGGCTCAGATCACAGATGCAGCATCGGACAGTGGTTAGTAAAGAGATTGGTGTGACCATTGTGGGGCTCTGTGAAATTAATCAGGAAGATCTGGGCAGACAGAATAGAGCAAGTAGGAGCTGGGCAGGGACCAGGTAGGAAGCTGCTGCGGAAGTTCCAGGAGCATCCCAAGGTCCCAGGCTGGGAGGAGCAGGTAGGCGAAAGGGAGCCAGAGGTGCCGGTGACCTTGAGAAGGAGGAGGAAACAAGCTTCAGAAGCTGACTTGGTTTCAGAGGTAAGAGGACAGACACCACATGACTCAGGCTCCAAGCCTAGTGTTGGGAAGTGTCACAGAGAAGAGCCTTGGGAAGAAGGTGCTTAATTTGTGTAGAGTTGGGCATTCAAATCTGACTTAGTGATGGGAATGGAGAATTCCACTCTCTAACTCCCTTGGCCCCTTCCTGAGGCTGGTAGTTAGTCTTAAGCTTGGAACTGGGTTCAAGATTTTGGTCAAAAGTTCACAGAAGCAAAATATGGTCACTCATTTGGATGAAGGAATGAGTGAACTCTTTTAAGAGGGAGCACAGAGGAAGTACATGGCCAAGGACCAAATCTTGGGGAATGTCTGATTGGGGAGTGCTGTGCCATGAAACTTTTTATCAGGTCCTGTTCTGGCAGTGAGAAGAGAAGGCTGAGGGGCCAGTAGGCTGGTCTCCTGGGGCATCTGAGGGAAATATTGTGGGCACCACATGCTGGAGTCCCCTTCCCAGTCCCTTCTGCCTGTAGTGGAAATGGAGCTGGGGTCACTGGGGAGCGGGGGAATTGGAACCAGCAGAATGTATACCCTGAGGACCATGAGCAAAGACCTCATCTATAAAGGTAAAATTCAGGGAGATTTGAAGGACCGGTTCTCCTGTGGCCAGGGAAGAAGATGAGGGTTAGGTGAGGCATTGATTGACGAGTAAAGCTTTAACAAAAAGATACCAAATTGTACTTAAGTGCTTATCTTTCTTTACCTCTTGTTCTTAAATTATGTATTAGATTTTAAAATGTGGACATGATTAATGCTACTTAGGATCTCTGCCTTGGCTGTTTTAGCAAAGAGTTATATTTTAACTCAAAGAGCATAACTGAGAAGAGACTCTTATCATTTTTCATTAATTAATCACCGTGCACAGAGCTCAGCTGTTTGGACCCCAAGGCCACGTGCAAAGGCACCACTGCCCCTTGGGTGGTAATTTACCCTCATTCTGAGCAGGATACTTTGGAGGAAAGAAACTACCTCGTGGGAGCTCCAGCTGTAATGTGTGCTGAAGGTTACAGGGAATGCCAAGGTTCTGTGCTCCACGGAGAAGGGAAACAGATATAGAGGGTGGGATGGGGGGACAGAAGTACAGTGCTGAAGCTAGGGTAGGGGATAGCCTTAATGTCTGGACACATCGGGGGGAGTTCTTGGAGAAGGTGGTCTTTGAAGGGAGCAGGTCTGGTGGAGGGTTGGGAAAGTGAAATATATAGGGTAGGGGCCCAACTTGCACAGTTCAGTTTTTAGACATTTATTAAGCACCTACTGTGTGTCAGATTCTGGGGATACAAATAAGAATAAGACACATTCTTGGCTTTAAGTTTATTTATCATATAGTGGGGAAAATGGACTACTGAACAGTGGCCATACCTGTGGTCTTTTCAATAATGGACTGTGTATAAGGCACAGAATCAGGTCTCCTCATGTGAAAATAATGAACCCACAGAGCAGGCCTGCTGTCATGCTATGCCCATAGCTATCATGGACCACATGGTACATTTGAGGCTATGGACCTCCAGAGTTCGATGAGCTGTAACCAGAGGATAATTAAGTGGGTTCCCATCTTGCCTCTGCCTCTTACAAGTTGTGTAGCCTTGAGAAAGTCATTGAATGTTTCTGTGCCTCACTTTCTTCACAGTGGTACTTACTTCACAGGGCTTTTGGAAGGATGACATGTGTTCCACAGTGTTAGCTTTTATGTTGAAAAAAAAGGAGAAGGATTTGTCCTAAAATCCAGACTGGAGGAGAGATCATAGAGGAGAGAAAGCTAGGTAGGTGATAGAAAGCCCAACTCAGCTTGGTTTAAACCAACAGGGAATTTATGAGCCTCCTAGCAGACCGGAAAGATTAGATGGTGCCATGGATCTGCTTTCTATCTCTGCCTTGTTGGTCACTCCCTCCGGGGTGATGCCATTCTCTCAGACCCTCAACGTGACCTTACCAGGGGGGTGCAGGCAGCTGCTAGGACCGTGGCTTTCCGGGATGGAGTCATGTTAGGGAATAACAGCAAGAGTTGTTGTTCTGGAACCCTTAAGAAGAGCCTTTGGATGGACCTGGGAGAGTTAAGCCCATGCCCCACCTTGAATCACTCCCTGAGGTCAGTTCAGGGGTCACTCTACTTTGGCCACCTAAAGCATACCCTTGAGAGTGGCCACTTCTGGCTTCTTTTAATGGAGCAAGAATTTGAAGACCCTCAAGCATTTTGAGTGCAAAATCCACTAGATTTTTCATGCTGCTGTTTCTGATCATTTGGTTTTGTCTTGCCCATCTGAAACGTGAGTAATTTCTTAGTAACTTGCATCTGTTATCCAAGGCATTCAACTCCATGTCATAGAAGCAACAGCTCTTTTGCACATTTATACTTAATAGGTTTATTCATAGCTAATTAAATTAAGTATACAACTGGCAAACAGTTGTGGGGACACACATAGCATACTGCGGGTAATTAGTCTACTTCGCTCATGGGACCCAAGTGTAAGAGTCTCCTTGAGCTGTCACAGTGCTGTGGGCATTGGGTCTGTGCATTTGACAGAGAAAATAGAAAGAACAGGTAAAGCAGGCCAATCAGATAAGGTCATTAAAGAGAGTTGCCACTGCCCAAGTTTGTTCTCCAACGACCAGTACAGATGGGCCCAGTTGCAGAGGCTGTTGAGAGGGTGAGCTCTGGCTTCCCCGAGGAGAGCCAACCGTCTAGAGAGAGAGACATATGATGTGTTAGTCATTGGCAGACCAGAAGTCTAGCGTCTGTGGATATCCGGTCTGAGCAAGGAAGGTGCCCAGGGCATTCCCAGGGGTGGGGCAGGGGAGGTTAGGAGAACATACCCAGCCTGCCCACTCTAAGCATATTCCATTAGGGCATGGGACAGAGAAGAGGAGGCCATCCCTTGGCAGAGCAAAAGAAGGGGTAGCTTTAGCTCACAAAAGGGAGTGCATCCTTTGGGTCACCTTCAGAAGGAGCTGCCCACCCAGGAAGGCCAAGGTGCTGCTGACCCCTTTGTACGGGAACCCAGGCAGACACAACATTTTCGGGTTCCGCTAGATTCAAAATGTCAGGCAGAGGCTGGCATCGCCTAACGCTGCCTGGGATGGCCTGACCCCAGCCTCAGTGTGCTAGAACATTCCAGCCTCAGAACCCAAGACATTGCTGGGTCAGGTTTCAGGATCCTCATCAGTAGGATGGGGCCAGGGATACCTAACTGAGGATTAAATGAAAGGAGGACCACCCTGTTCCCAGTGTAGAATATACACAGATTAAGCATCAGCTTCCTCCTAGCCGTGTCTTCCTCATCTTCAGTATGGGAACAGAGGTTTGCCGAGGTGAAGCAACATGCTTCGTTTACATGGCACAGGAGTGGTAGAGCAGGATCCCAGAGCTCCCTCTTTTCCTGCCAGCCAGCCCAAGTTTGGTCCATACACGGGGCAGGCTGCTGCTTCTTGAAGGCCGTGGCCCTTCGTGGTGGGTTCCTGCAATGGGGAGAAAGGCCTCTGCTTAATAATGTAGCAGAGATTAGAAAAGCAGAGGCCAGAGGGAGGCCATGGAAATACTTGGTTACTGAAACAATATGAGATAACAACCTTTTCAGCCAGCTGCAGCTCAGGGGTTGGAGCGGAGCTGGATAGTGTCTACAACTTGGGGCCGACGAGGAGGCCATCTCTTATTTATAATCCTGCCTCTTCCTGTTACTGCACGTGTGCCCCTGGGGCGAGGCAGGCGGGCTCTGTTCACGGTTGGAACAACACATGAGTCCGTTTGGCCAATTCTCTGGGCTGGGGGACTGGCTGCACTGAAGGACGGAAATGTTCAGCAGCTGAGACCCCCAGACATGAGCACTAGGGCAAGGGGATGGGGTGGGGAGCTCTGGAGTTTTCAGAGTCCTTCGTTCAACATGGATTCAGTCACCGGGAACAAATCAAGAGGGTACGGGGCGTTGGGCAGCCACCTCACCGTATTCATTATTTATTGTGCACAGTCATCATTATTATTACAGCCTTTACTGAGTGTACTGTACTTCATATTCCAGGGCTCCCTAGGGCATCTCAACCACTGTCTGGACTTTTCAATACTTTCGAAACACTGATGACTCCCCAACTCCTTTCCAGTCTGACTGTCCACTCCCTGCAAACACGTACTTTCCCTTTGTCCCTGGGTCCCTCCACGACAGGCCCCTCCTCCACAGCAGGTCTACGGTGGAGCAGTTCTTCTGCCATTCTTTATATCACAGTTGACGTTGTTATGATCTACTTGGTTGTCATAGCCCCAGAGCATGGGTCACTTTTAATTCCTCTCTTACCCTCCTGGCCCTCAGGCAGTCTACCCACAGACCTTGTCGGCTCTCCTTCCAGAGTGCCTTCTGGATCTGTCCACTTTCCTCCACCTGGGCTCTTTTGGGCTAGCCACAGAAGTCTTTGGATTCCCTACCAATGGGCATCATGGCTTCTGGGTTCCTTCTCACCCATTCTAAGTCAGGTACTCTCTCTGTGCCCAGTGCAGAACCTCCCAGTGTCTTCCCATTACGCTTGACATAAAACCTCAACTTTGTGCTATGGCCCTCATGTCCCTGTGGGCTCTGACCCTTGCCCATCTCTGCAGCGTTGCTTCCCTCCCACTCCTCAGGACTCTCCAGGCTACACAGACATTTCTGGCCAATTACCAGACCATGCTTGCTCCCATCTGAGGCCCTCTGCCTCGAATGGCTTCCTTCAGGGCTCCCCGGGACTGACTCCTTCTGACTCAGGGTCTACTAAATGCCAGCTTTTCAGCCCACCTTTGCTAATTAAATAACACCCTCCACTACTCCTTTATCCTATCCTCTTGCTGTATCATACATACAGCTTTTATAATGATCTGAAATTATCTTATTTGTTTCCATGAGCTGAGGTCTAGACCTCATTGGAGCAGGAAGCGTTTGTGGGTAGGTCCTGCCCTGAACAGACCCTAGCATAGTGCGTGGGATGTAGTGGGCTCTCAGTCAATGCTTATTGAGTGAACTCATGGAAAAGTGTTTTTCTAATTTCAACCATAACCTACCAAAGTAGGTTTCATTTGCTCAGTGTTATAGTAAGTTCAAGTTCAAAGTCAGGTCTAAGGTCATCCAGGCTTGTAGCTGGCGGAGATGAACTTCAAAACCAATTTCATGTTGCTCCAACGTTCTTCACTAAGGCCATGCCACTTTGCCAGGGCAAACCACTTGGGTGGTCCTCTCAAAACAGAGCCTGGGGAGGCTCCCCTGGGAAAATATTACTTAGCTGGCTCATGGCTACTCCTGTAGAGGGGTTACTCTTCCTGTATCCTAGGGTATTTGCAGTTACTGTCATCATTAACCCAATAGTGGCAGATGAGGGAGCATGTGTGAGTGTGTGGAGAACAGGTGGAGTAATTAGTGGTTGGTCTGCAGGTGTGGGTTATCCTCATACGGACCACATCAGCATGGCCCTGTGGTGGCCTGCTGCCGTCCCACTTAGAGGAGTTCATACAGTTAATTGCACCAAGCTACTAATGCAAGAAGGGGCAGGGTCTGGGAAAAGTCCAGAGACACTAGAATGGAACCCCTTGAGTAGCTGATTGAAAGCCATCACTGGGTGCTGTGTTTCCAGATGGTGACACAGATAATTGCTGCCACATTGCCCTCTATCCATCTGTACCTGCTCTTTTCCCCCATGTGGAGGGGACCCCTACTTCTGTAAAATCCTTGACTTTCTGGTTGTGTACTCCCTCTTCCTCTTGCCTTGGGTGCCTTCTCTTTGCTCTGAACCTCACCTGACACCTGAGAATAAAGGTGACCTCTCACAACAAATTGACAAAGGATTGCTGGATTCGAGGTAAAGGCTTTGCCTCCCCAGGAGAGAGCTGATGGTGCCACCCTCTCAGGGGGCTCCAGAATACCTCACAAAGTAGCCTTGATGTGGTTTACCTGGGCCCTCATATGCACATCTGAAATATGGCTCCTCTTTAAGGGAGAGGCCTGCCACTAAAAGTATGTTAGTTCTCTCTCCTATTGCCTCTTCTCTTCCTTATAATTTGGACCTAGCATAGTTAATCGGATTGTGAGAGAGTCCAGGAACAGTAAGCAGAATGTGCTGTTTTCAGGCAAAGCTGGAAGATATGCAACGATTAGACATTTTTATGGCCAACCTATCACATTACACACCACAGATTTCCAATAAATAAAGGAGAGCTGGAGGGGGGCTGCCGATTTTCTGACAATACAACTAACAATATTGTGGACAGAACAGTGCTTTCTTGACGTCTAATTTACTCAATTATATGATGATCATGTCACTTCCTACTTCAGTGTCTTGCCATAAATTAGTATGACAGGTGAGTACCTTAGTGCTTCCCTCCATGCTGGCACTTATCACAGAACTCTGGAGGGGGATCTTCCTGCGTGCCTCCCCCCCAACCCTGCTCCATGCTGGGTGTCCCATGAGGCAGGGACCACACGATTTTCTTAGTATCCCTTGACTAGCACAGATCTGGTGCCCCGAGAGAACCCTCTCGGGGTTCTGAGTGGTTTGCACAGTTTGCTGAGTGGATAAATGACTGAATGATTGACTCAAGATACCGTGGACAGGGGCAGGGATGGACCGGGGAACACTTCACGGACCTGACATGGCTCACATTCTAGTCTAAGTTCATGAAGTGACATTTCTAGATATTTGACACATCCCCTGGAATTCTCTGTCTCAGACCCTTAAACTTGAATTATTCCATTAGAATTATACCAACTTAACTGCTTGTGCTAAACAGAGATCGAGAGAACATGAGCAAATTCATGCCCAAGAAAGAAAAAGGAGGGAGGAATGGGGGGGGGGGAGGAGCAGGTGGGAGGGAGAAGGAAGAGAGAGAAAGAGAAGAGGAATATGAGGGAAGACGTGAGGCTGTCTCTTCCGTTCTGGGTCTCCTGTGTTCCTTGTGACCAGAACATCTTGCTGCTCGGAGTGTGATAAAGGATTTGTAATTTATGGGACGCCTGGGTGGCTCAGTTGGTTAAGCCACTGCCTTCGGCTCAGGTCATGATCCCAGAGACCTGGGATCGAGTCCCACATCGGGCTCCCTGCTCGGCGGGAAGCCTGCTTCTCCCTCTCTCAACCCCCCTGCTTGTGTTCCCTCTCTAGCTATGTTTCTCTCTGTCAAATAAATAAAATCTTTATAAAAAAAAAA
>PITA01018642.1:0-39759 GCA_004023965.1 Spilogale gracilis
TTCGGCTCAGGTCATGATCCTGGAGACCCGGGATCGAGTCCCACATCGCGCTCCCTGCTCGGCGGGAAGCCTGCTTCTCCCTCTCTCCTTCCCCCTGCTTGTGTTCCCTCTCTGGCTGTGTTTCTCTCTGTCAAATAAATAAAATCTTTAAAAAAAAAAAAAAAAAAAAAAAAAAAAAAAAAAAAAAAAAAAAAAAAAAAAAAAAAAAAAAAAAAAAAAAAAAAAAAAAAAAAAAAAAAAAAAAAAAAAAAAGAAAAATCAAGGAATCTACATAAAAACTCTTGTATTTAACAAGTAGCAAGGTTTCAAGACACATACCTACATATAAAAATCAACTGCATTTCTTTATTTGCAGTGAATATATGGAAATTGAAATTAAAAACCCAATACCATGTATAATCACTCAAAATAAAGAGAAACACTTCGATATAAATCTAAGACAGGTACAAGACATGTACAGTAAAAACCACAAAACATCAAAGAGATCAGAAAAGATATAGAGATGAAGAGACAGGCTGTGTTCATAGATCAAAGGATTCCAAACAGTAAATATTAATTCTCTCCAAGTTGACATATAAGTTTAACATATTCCTACCAAAATTTCAACAAGATTTTTGATAGACATGCACAAGATTATTCTCAATTTTATATACAAAGGTAAAGGAACTAGAATAGCTAAACCATCTCAAAAAAGGTTAGGAAAGTGGGAAGAATCACTCTACTCGATTTTAAGACTTACTGTATAGCCACAATAATCAAGACTGTCATATTGGCAGAGGAAGAGAAATGTAGACGAATGAAACAGAAAAAAGAACTTTGAAGGCCCCCTATGTAAGTAAGGCCAACTGATTTTTGACAAAAGGTGCAAACGCAATTCACTTTTTGAATAACAGTTAAAAAAAAATAGTGTTACAAAACTGGCTATACATCCATAGGCAAAAAACCAAACTTTAACCTAAATCTCATACCTTATAGAAAATTAGCTCAAAATGGATCACAGATTTAAATGTAAGACATAAAAGCATAAAAATTTTAGAAGAAAATAAGGGAGAAAATATTTAGAATAGGGCTTGGGGAAGAGATTTTTTTAAATAACATAAAAGGCATAATCTAAAAAATAGCAACAATAAATTGGACTTCATCATAATTAAAAACTTTTGTTCTGTGAATGACTATTAAGATGAAAAGCTACAGATTAGAAGAAAAATTTGTAAACCACATATCTGAAAAATAAATCATAACTAGATTATATAAAGGACTCTCAAACTCAACAGTAAAAAAAAAAAATCCAATTTGAAAATAGGCCAAAGGCACAAAGAGTTTACGTAGAGGACATGCAGATGGCAAATAAGCACAAGAATGTTTCAACATCACTAGCCATTAAGGAGACACAAATTAAGATCATGATGAAATATCTCTACAAATGTATTAGAACAGCTAAAATAAAAAACATTGAGAATCCCAAGTGCTAGTAAAAGGTACAGAGACTAGATCTCTCATCCACTGCTAGTAGAAAAGTAAAAAGTTATATAGGCACACTGGAAAATAATCTGGCAGTTTCTTACATCTCTAAACATAAACCTATCCTTTGACCCAGCAATTGACTTCTGGGCATTTATTCTAAATAAATAAAAATTAAGTTCACAAAAAAACTTACACCTGACTATTCATAGCAGCTTTATTTGTAACAGTCAAAAACTGTGAACAATCAAAATGTTCTACAATAGGTGAATGGTCAAACAAATTATGGTACAGTCATACACAGAATGAACAGGAACAAACTACTGATCCATGGAACAACTGAGTGAAGAAAAGCCAATCTCAAAGGTCAAATATTGTATGATTCTCAAAACCATATTCTCTAAATCATATAGTCAAAATTACAAAGTTAGAGAGATAAAAGATAGATTAGTAGTTGCCAGATACTAGGGATAATGGAGAAATGCGAGGATATGGGTACGATCATAAAGAGGTAGTGGCTGATTGGGGTTATGCTAATATAAATACATACTTGTGATAAAATGGTAGATTAATATATATACACTTTGTATCAGTGTCAAGTTTCTGGTTTTCAGGAAGGCACATGGGACCCCCTCTAGGCTATTTTTGCAACTTCCTATGAATTTATAATTATTTCAAAGTAAAAAGTTAAATAAAAAAGTAATAATTCCACAAATGATGCTGGGGAATCTAGATATCCACATAAAAAATAATGAAGTTGGACCCTTACCCACTATGAAATGAAGTCCAAATGGATCAAAGATCTAAACGTAAGACCTTAAACTATAAAATTCTTTGAAGAAAACATAGGGAAAAAGCTAAATGACACTGGATTTGGCAATGATTTCTTTGATATGACAACAGAAGCACAAACAACAAAAGAGAAAACTGATGGGGCGCCTGGGTGGCTCAGTTGGTTTAAGTGACTGCCTTCGGCTCAGGTCATGATCCCGGAGACCCGGGATCGAGTCCCACATCGGGCTCCCTGCTCGGCAGGAAGCCTGCTTCTCCCTCTCTCACTCCCCCTGCTTGTGTTCCGTCTCTGGCTGTGTTTCTCTCTGTCAAATAAATACAATTAAAAAAAAAAAAGAATTATTCACAATAGCTAAAAAGTAAAAGCAACCCAAGTAACCACTGACATTCAAATGGATAAGCAAAATGTGGTAGACACATACAAAAGTATAATATTCAGCCTTTTTTTCCCTAAGATTTTACTTATTTATTTGACAGAGAGAAACATAGCTAGAGAGGGAACACAAGCAAGGGGAGTGACAGAGGGAGAAGCAGGCTTCACATCAAGCAGGGAGCCCAACACGGGGCACGATTCTGATCTGGGGACGCTGGGATCGTGACCTGAGCTGAAGGCAGATGTCCAATGACTGAGCCACCCAGGAACCCCCGAATATTCAGTCTTAGAAGGAAATTCTATCATAACATGGATAAACCTTGAGGACATTACGCTAAATGAAATAAGCCAGTCACAAAAGACAAATATTGTATGATCAGCCTTACATAAGACACTGAGAATAGTGAAAATCATAGAAACAGAAAGTGGTGGATGCCAGGGACTGGAGGGAGGTGAGAACGGGGAGTTACTGTTTAACGCGTACAAAGTTTCAGCTTTACAAGATGATGTAATGTGATGGCTGTACAACATTATGCATATATTTAATACCACTGAACTATATACTTAAAAATGGTTAAGAGGGTAGATTTTGTTATATGTGTTTTACCACAATAAAAAATACTAGGAAAAAAAAAGAAACAATACAGTGGTTTTATTGTAGCAATCACAAGGAAAGAAAAAAAAAACCCTAATATAAGATGAATAGGTACTCATGATTTGGGATAAAATTTCCAGTGTCAGCAACCACATGGGACCATATTTCATTCCATATGGAAATAAAGGTGATATACTCTGTTAAATATATTTCCTGAGTACCTATCACTTGCCTGGTATTGTTCTAGGCTCTGGGTTATAGACATAAACAAGACAAACAAAAACACCTGCCTGTATGAAACTTATAAATGGACATATTATTTTACAAAAAGTATAATATTAAATAAGTATATTTTTAGTTCCAAATTAAGTAAATTAATTAAATAAAATCTTAGTTCGAGTTTAACTAATCTAAAGCTATAGTGCTTACATATTAATTGGATAAAAAGTTTTTAAAATCATTTCAGTGGGAAACTAAGATCGCATTATACTTAAGCATACCTAGAATTATGGTCTGAAATATTGAAAGAACTGTAAATTTATATTTGAGCTATATGATTTTAAAAATTCATTGTTACTGAGCAAAGTACCTAAGAAATAAGACTGTTCCTTAGATATTCTCTGCCTACACATAAACTCTTTGGACTAGGGCTCCTATTAGGTTTTACTACATAATATGATTCATAAATTAAGGTACAGTTTCTATTTGGTCATGTTTCTAAATGTCCTGGAACTAGTGACTGGTACATGTTTTTTTTTATAAGTTATCTCAGTTAGTATTCTCCCATCCACGAGCACATTATACCACCACAGGATAATGATCTAACCTAAATTGGGGCTACCTCTGCCCTCCCTCCCTTGTCCTTTTCACCACAATCCTGAATCAGCTTAAAAACATCACTAGCATCTCCTTTTTTTTTTAAGATGTTATTTATTTGACAGAGAAACATAACCAGAGAGGGAACACAAGCAGGGAGAGTGAGAGAGGGAGAAGCAGGCTTCCCGCTGAGCAGGGAGCCGGACGTGGGACTAGATCCAGGGTCTCCGGGATCATGACCTGAGCCGAAGGCAGTCGCTTAACCAACTGAGCCACCCAGGTGCCCCTAGCATGTCCTTTTTTCATGAACCTGACCTTTCTAAAAACCAGTCTTCCTTTACCCTGGGGAAAGTGAATGTTTTCTCAACCTGCCACTCCAAAAAGGCATATTCTGTCCTCTACCTATTCACTGTTCCCTTGGCATCCCTAGTTAAGTCTGTCACTGGGGTATGCAACACGGACCAAGAAACAAGAAGAAAAATATAATTAATGTCTGGAACTATTACTTCTGCAGATAAAAAAAGAAGTACTTCACAGTAAAGTTTTGATTACTTGATTTTGCTTTTGTTTTACATCATATAAGGTACAGAGAAAAAGATAAGGTAAATATTAAATTTTTCTTCTTCTCCCAATTTTATCTATTCAAAATTTCACCTTTACAACCAATTTCTTTCCTTCTTTCTTTCTTTCTTTCTGTCTTTCTCTCTTTCTTTCTTTCTCTCTTTCTTTCTTTTTTCTTTCTTTCTTTCATTTATTCATTCATTCATTCATTCATTCATTCTTTTTTTTTTTTTTTTTTAAAGATTCCATTTATTTATTTGGGAGAAAGAGTGAGAGAGAGATAGCTGCCTCCCCCTTCACCCCACACAAGCAGAGGGGAGGGGCAGAGGGAGAGGGAAAAAGAGACTCCCTGCTGAACAGGAACCTGGATGTGGGGTTTGATAGTCACCTGAGCTGAAGATAGACACTCAACTGACTGTGCCACGCAGGTGCCCCTACAACCAGTTTCTTTATAAAATAACTCATTTTTACTATTCATGATATGGGCGTTTCATTATAGTACTTAGAATTCATTATCTATTGACTTAGAATGAAACTCATATAATTAAACAATGTATAATATACATATAACAACAAAAAAGTTCTATTTATAAATATTCAACTTATTTAAACCTAAAACATTAAATTTGTAATAAAGAAATAAGTGCTTCAAATTTTTCCAGAGATCACATTTTTCGCACAGACTCCTAGAACAATATTTATTTTTAAGAAATTACCCTTTTCGTATTTCCCCCTTTAATACACCATTTTAATAAGACTGCCACACCTTACTCCATGTATATTCTGGTATGGCCCTCTGAGGATACTGCACAATCTCAGCAGTGGAGCACATAGACTTGAGGGCAGATTAACAATTAGGTCATGAAAAACAGGCAGCATAAAATAGCTACTGCTAATCTGCATGAGATGCATTTACTCAATTAAGCAGATGGAAATGTTATTATGAACTCAGTTCATAATACCAATGATGGTCTTTAAAATTAAGAAGGATGGGGCAAATAAAATGCACACTGGGGGATTTGGGTGTCTTTATATATTAATTCTAAAGTATACAATACAGAGCACTGTAATGAAGTTAACAAAATTAATTAAAAGATTCTTCGCATGTAAACCATTAGAGACTACATAAAAAAATACATGACAATTTCTGACATTATTAATAATGTGACTATTCTTTAACATTTTTAAAGTTGATACCATCACCTTTCCCTAGTACACTGCTTATATCAAAAACATGAGCAATAGAAGTCTTATTACTCATGGCTAGTATCAGTATTATTTTTAATATGCTTTCTGGTATTTACTTTTTCCATTTTGAGTTTTAATAACTGATAAACTGGTGATAAATTTTCAAACTTTTTAAAATATTACTATATATTTTTACTGGCAAGCAGAGTTCTCACATATTCATGTATTTGAAAACGTTTCTCTTTACATCATCTTTAGACTAATAATTAGACTAATAATTAGACTATTAGATCAATAACAACAAAGTGAGAAAGAATTATTAATCTGTTTGAAAATTTCTATCAAATGCTTGGAACAAAAATCTTCGAGTGAGTTTGTGAAAATGGTTACAGACTTTAAAAGGAATTTTTATGTTGTGATAAATTATCTTACATCGTGATAAATATATTTATGTCTAACCCCTAATTTTCTAAGTTGCAGTGTACATACTTAACCCATTATTACAAAATTCTAATACATATGCCAAAATTGTAACAATTAAGTGGTTTGTTGCAAAAGCTACATAAAAATGATGAGCTGTGTCTATGAAAGCAATAAAATGTATATTCACCTTGACTCTACAGGTAAATTTTGGCATAGTTTCTTATAAATATTATTCCCCCCCCCGACTTGTTTTAAAAAGCTTAGAAAAATTTTATGTAACAATTATACTTAAAAACAATTACATAAAGAGTATACTTAAGATTTCACTTATTTATTGATTTATTCAACATACTTAAAACTATCTCAACAATTGCTATAATGTAAGCTTCTGTTTCAATCTTAGGTTTAATATAACAATAATATAATCATTTTCCCATCCTTCCTCCCCAACGCATTTTCATATGTAATCCTCAACCATCCTAAACTCTTCCCTCTTACCAGAAATCTGTTTTAAACAATAACATAGCTGACTTGAATATTATTATTATTATTTATTTTTTGAGAGAGAAAGCGAGCAAAGGGTGAGGAGCAGAGGGAGAGGGGAAATACTCCCCACTGAGTGCAGAGCCCAACTCAGGGCTCAATTCCAGGACCTTGAGATCACGAACTGAGCTGAAACCAGGAGTTGGATGCTTAACTGACCGAGCCACCCAGGCACCCCTGAATATTATTTAGTATTTATAACTGTTGAAAATTTTTGAATTAAATTATGTGCTCCTCGAAACAGTGTTGTATACAGGATAGGTGCTCCTTAATTTTTATGGAATTACATTAATTCATATATTCATCCAATATATCCATTTATTATGTACCAGGACACCATAGTCAATGCTACAGACATAAAGATGAAAAAGAAACAGTCCCCGTTCTAAAGCTTCCCAGACACCTGAGGGATTGTAATAGGGAGAAAAATGGACCCTTAAAGATGTCCACATTCTATTTATAGAATCTGGCAATATTTTGACTTATATGGCAAAAGAAACTTTGCAGATGTAATTAAGGTTGAGCACCCTGAGATGGGAAATTATCCTGAATTATCCAAATTTGCCCAATCTAATCACATGGGTCCTTGAAAGCAGAGAACTTTTCCCTGTTATGGTGAGAGAAAGATGTTACTACAGAAGAAAAATCAGACATCACACATGTGCCTTTGAAGATGGAGGAAAAGGAGCATGATCCAAGGAATAGGGGGACCTCTAGAAGCTGGAAAAAGCATGCAGCCCTACTTGGTAAACCTTGGTTTTTAGCCCAGTGAGACCCATGCTGGACTTCTGACTTACACAACTGTAAGATAATAAATTTCTGTTTAAGCCACTAAATTTGTGGCCATTTGTTACAGCAGCAATAGAAAACTGGATCATCTAACCCAACATGTTTTTTTGACAGATAGGAAACTAAAATCCTCAAAGTCACACATTTTGGCAGTGGCAGTGTACTCTTTGTGTTTGGAGAGAACATATTTTTCTTCTCTCTCCTCAAACCATTGTCTGGTACCAGGGTAAAGGCAGAAAATGAAGACCTTGTCCAGGGAAACAGGTATCACCATTTTTCTATACATTAAGTGTGTGAATTAGATGCCTGGTATACTAATACCACAGCTGCTCTCTTCCAGCTTGCTTTGGCAAAATTACAGCTGACTCTTAAATAATCCAGGTTTGAAATGTGTGGGCGCACTTACATGCAATTTGTTTTCAATGTATACCATACAGTGCTGTAAAAGTATTTTCTGTACCTTATGATTTTCTTAATATTTTCTTTTCTCTAGCTTACTTTACTGTAAGAATACAGTATATAATACATAAAACACACCAAATACGTGTTAAATCAACTGTTTGAGTTCTCAGTAAGGCTCCTGTTAAAGAGCAAGCTAGTAGTAGGTCAGTTTTGGGGGAGTCAAAAATTTGGGGGGAGTCAAAGATCCCGACAAGGAGAAAAACAGACGATGCAATTTTCCACTACCTCTTGACTCAAACTTCATCCATTATATAGCAAGATTCTTATAGCTGCCAGGCCACTTCTTAACTGTATATTCAACTTTTTCTAAAATCAGCAAGAACTGCCTTTAGTGTTCAATAGAAGATTTCTTTGCAACATACTGATAATTTAGTCAAGGGTTTTTATGTTATAACAATACACTGACTAATGAAACAAAGGCTGAGAACAAAAAGACTTGATATTTTCAGGTTTCCCATTTACTACTGTTCTACAGCCAGCTGAGTGATCAGTTGGACAGACTTGGTGCTAAATATCAATGACAACTACAGCACTGGAGTATTTTAGGACTTTCTGGATTTTGGATGCCTCCTAGATTTGAGGAACTCTATGACCCCATGTTGGTTTTATCTCTCCTCCGATACCGAACTGTGGGTGGTTCAGTAGTTACTAATATAGTATTTTCCACATACAATACGTTAAGGAAGTATTCAGAGGATGGTAAAGAAAGCACAGAACATTTAATTACTGCTGACTTTAAGAAAAAAAATCCAAATTTAAAAAATCAATTGTATATGATATTGTTAAAACAAGATGACAGTGTTAAAACTCACTTTGAAGTGTTTCAAGTTCAGCTCTAGTCAATGCATCCTCCTTTTTCTTCAATCTTGTTTCTTTATATTTAGCATAAAATTCCCCAGCATCCTTAAAATAAAAGTTACAAATAAATTAACATGAAAATCAGTTTGCTATGACATTATTTTCCTTATGATTTCATTTTAAAGCATAAAATGAGTAGTCTTCCTTTCTGTTTATGTTTTTAAATTTTATGATGATCAGAAGAAACTAAGTTAGTGTTTCTCTATGATTTTTCTCTCTTAGCTTATTTATTAAGGCCAGTAATTGCAGAAGTATAAAATTAAGTAAAGTCTTTTCTCTCAGTTATGGAGGAGAGGATTCCTCTTCCTATTCTCCACCATTGTTTATTTTCTCAATATTGTGCCACTGCATGGACAAAGAGCAGAAAAATATCCTTGCTAAACTGAATTAAATTATTTGGTACAGTAAATTATATTACTGTTATCAACAAAGTACCAATATTATTTTATATTAGTCCCTTAACTTTAAAAGATTTTCAAAATTATTATATGAAACCTATATACACATAGATACAAGTGAAGTTACCAATCCTCCTTCCACCACACAGAGATTAGTTCCTATCATGGAAAGCTGGCGATTGAGAACAAATACTTAGGGGTCAAAATATAGTGGCTCAAGTCTCAAGGAGTGGCACCTAGGTAGGACTTTAGCAGAGTAGTGAAAAAAGACAAGGGCTTCAATAATCATAGACATGAAAATGAACAAGTTGATGCTCTAGGCATACGAAGATCCCAACAAGGAGAAAAACAGATGATGCAATTTTCCACTACCTCTTGACTCAAACTTCATCCATTATATAGCAAGATTCTTATAGCTGCCAGGCCACATTGTGCTTTTTTAAAAATGTCTTTGCCTATGCTTTGCCCTCTAACTAGAATATTTTGCTGCCCTGCCCTTATCTGATGAACTCCTATTCATCCTTGAAAACTCTATTGAAATATCACCTCCTTTGCAAGTTTTTCTGACCTTCCCTGGCAGAATAATTCTCTCCTGCATACTGCTTTTGTATTAAGCACACTTCTAAGATTGCTTGTATCATGCTATATTCTCTTCTAGAAAATGAGAAATTTGAGATAGGGGTACTTGTATGAACAGAGCACAGTATCTGGCATAAAGCATGTACACAATATTCACTGAACTGAACAAGATCAAAATATATGAGGAATCTTATAAAAAAAGAAATGAAAGAGTTTGATGACTGATGTGGAATAAGAAAAAGAGAGGTATCAAGGATAACTCTAGGGTAACATTCCCAGATTTTAAGATTCCTAGGGCAGAAAAATCACAGACTCATCTGAGAGGGTTTTAATTTTTAAGGAAATAAAGGAACAAAATTAATTCTTGACTCTATCTCGATTCCAATGGAAATGTATAAACACTTAAACCCTAGAATGGAATTTTCTCCATTCCATGGAGTTAGGAATGGAGTTACAGGTTTTTTAAGAGTTTATATCTCTTGGGGTTATAACAGAACTCTTCCACCTGACAATGAATTAGGTAAATAATACGCATTTCTAAAATTATTGGGTCAATATAATAAAGATGCAGCTCTTATTCTCCTATTCTCACTTTTATGTTTCTACCTCATTTCTACCAGGATTCCGTAAGCCCTGGGTCAGTGAAATAATGGTATCATTTGAAGGGTACAAAAAACCATGCATCCAACATACTTATCCTCCTAGATTATATATACTTTTGGGTTAAGGATTTATGGTCCCTTTACATTCCCTGTACCCCTAAAAACTCAATCCTGAATACTATTATTTTCCTTAAGTCATATCACTCATTTATTCCTTGACATGAATGAATGAATGAATGAGCTTATTAGCTTCTTTGCAGACAGTAGTTTTTAATAGTAGGGAACAGAAAAGGTCGATAAGGCACCAACCCCTTGAAGGGAGGAGCAAAGGTGGCAGAATGCAAGAAAAAAGGGCATGAGATGTTAAAGAAGGTAGGTTGAAATCAGCCATCATAGTATTGTATAGTGAGATAAAATACAGTAATTAAGAAGATAGATTTGGGAGCCAGACTACCTGAATTAAGGTCTCGGCTTTGCTATCTTATAGCCTATATAACATTCAGCAAGTTACTTCACTTAGTTTGGGTGAATTATCTCATTCAGGAATGGGGATAATCATAGAGCCATTGTAAAGATCAAAGCGCTGATAGATGGCAAACACTTAGAATACATCCTACTCACAGGCCTTCTGTATGTTACCCATTTTGATTATAACTTCAGCCTTTTATCAAAAACCTTACTCTGCACCACAGCTTTTCTTGCTTCATACTTCACCAAAACTCCTCTTGCAGGATTCTCTATCTTCTTGCTTACGTGACTTTCTTTACCTGTACCCTCTCCATGCAAAAATCTTTCATTAGGTAATAGCAGCCTCTTCCTCGTGGTCCTACCAAAGCTGAGTATTTCTCTGCTAATGTTCTTCTTCCTGCTACACAACACAGAAGGTCCACTAAAATTCCTCTTTGAAATTACCCATTTGATCCAAAATCACACTTGTCTGAGGATCATTATGGACCTAATGACCTTATCCACTCCACCTAATTCCAAGAGTTTTAACACATTCCCTAGTTTTACTCACATTTTGTTCTAGGCCAAGAACCATATATGACATTACACCATTCTCTCCTGTAATAACCCTTAAGACATTGTCTGAGAGCTATAAGGTTATCTCTAATGTTCTTATCTCCATTCCCTTTAAAGGAATAGTTTCAAGCTTCCTCATCATTTGATCACTTTCTTCTTAAAGTCTTCCAGTTTGTCAGTGCACCTTAAAGTATGGTACATTAAACAGCACACAAGGAGGGTAGAAACAATGTAGAATATTGAATGCATTAGAGCTATTTGAGATCGCGGGTTTCTTAAAGAAGTAAGCCTTTCTGGAGTAGGCACATTGTAATTATAGTTTGAAAATACAAGTAAGATATGAAGAAAAGAAAAAAGATGAGGAATATTTAAATGCTTAGAAATAGAGCAAAGGGAAGTAGGGTTCTTGCTGAGGGGATGGGGTAACTGGGCGATGGACATTGGGACAGTATGTGTTGTAATGAGTTCTGGGTATTATATAAAACTAGTGAATCACAGACCTGTACCCCTGAAACAAATAATATATTATATGTAAGTTAATTTAAATTAAAAATAAATGAATAAATAAATGGGAAAAAAGGAAAAAAAAAAGAGCTGTTGTTTTCAAACCTTCCCCTCCTCATTCTTCATGAATGACTAATTCACATCAATATAATTTTTCAAAAAAAAAAAAAAAAGTGAAACCATTTAATAAAAAAAAAAAAAAAAAAAAAACAACTATGGGATTTACATGGTTCCAAACAGAAAAAGTTCCAATCCTCGAGGGGCTTATATTATAATCATTATGGATGGAACATGAGCAAAAGTTTTTACCTTAGAAGCAACTCTCGTAGTACTTAACAAGATTTTTTGAACGGCTCAAAATGTGTCTACATAGGTATCAAGCAGGGAACTGATTCTACATTGTAGGACTAGAGCCAACTTCAAGAAATTGCATGTTATGACTATTCTTTGCCTTTTTTTTTTTTTAAGATTTTATTTATTTGACAGAGAGAAATACAGCTAGAGAGGGTACACAAACAGGTGGAGTGAGAGGGAGAAACAGGCTTCCCACTGAGCAGGGAGCACAATGCAGGGCTTGATTCAACCCGGAACTCTGGGATCATCCCCTGAGCCGAAGGCAGACACTTAGCGACTGAGGCACCCAGGTGCCCCATTATGACTGTTCTTTGTAATCACAGAGCATGGCTCTTGCACAAGAAGGTATTAAGCAGTTATATTTACTTATACTTATTTACTGAACCACTATTATATATGTTGTACACTGTTAGGATATATGGAGATTATATGATAAGGCAAGCAGCTGCCCTTAAGGCATATGTAAAAATAACTGAATAACACAAAATTTGGAATATAACCTATGTGAGAACGGGGATTTTTGTGTTTAACCTTTTTTTTTTTTAATTTCTGGGGCCTAGAGGAGTACCTGGCACATAATAAGCACTCAATATTTGTTAAATCAATTACTGGAAGAGAGAATGAAGCTCACCCAACATTCTCTCTGTTGTTCTCTTGAGATTAGGTGAGGTCATGGGACTAACTGTGGATGGGTTGTAGATGGAAATATCATGCGTCATTTCAAACCAAAGTATCAAAAAGCTTGTGCAATCCTCCAGTTCTCTCCTTATCCATAGTGAGAAAGGAAACCACAGGAGGGTACGGTTGTAAGAGGTAAAGATGTCATTGTTCTGAGTCCCTGAATGGCTGGTTAGAGCACAATGCCCTCTTTTCTATCAACCAGTGATAGACAAGTGGCATAAACTTGAAAAAAATTTTAAGCCACTAGATTTTCAGGACAATCTGTACCTTGCCATAATCTATCACTCTATCCTTATTCTAATATAAATAAGTGCTATGAAGTTAATAGACTATACAATGGGAGGTTTTCAATTGGCCTGACTGGGAAAGGCTTCCTAATGATGATAACTATTTATGTAAGCCTTGAAGATGTAATATTTCCAGGAGTAGTGAGTTATGAGATGGAGGATACCCATATCAAAAGCTTTTCTTTTGACATTATAGACATAGTTCATTTAAGTGATAAAATAACATGTTGAGTAGGTACTGTTTACCAGGTTTTTTGTTTGTTTGTTTTTTAAAGATTTTATTTATCTGACATAGAGAAATACAGCCAGAGAGGGAACACAAGCAGGGGGAGTGAGAGAGGGAGAAGCAGGCCTCCCGCCGAGCAGGGAGCCCGATGCGGGGCTCGATCCTGAGTCTCTGGGATCATGACCTGAGCCGAAGGCAGTTCCTTAACCAACTGAGCCACCCAGGCGCCCCTTGTCTGCCATACTTAAGTTTACTTTTACGTCTTCATATTAAGTTCAAAATATTAAACAATCGAAGGAAAACTTAGGAAAAAAGCGAGTTGATTTAGAGTGGTACAAGCAGCCAATTGCTACCTAGCACCTATTCTATGGGAATAGGGAACATGGAAGAGCTCTGAGGGCAGGTAACTACAAAAGAGATGAAGGATGTTCCATTTCTTTTTTTTTTTTTTTGACTCTTGGACAGCAGAAATCTCTTTCATTTGAAGCTTACATATAATCTTCAACATAGGAAAATACCAGAGGTATAGTTCTGCCCACACAGTCATTTATTCCATATCAAGTTTTGTTCTCTCATTAGCTTACACTATGATCTCAGAATTACAAATAATGTATAATAAAATCACAATGAAGAAAACAGGAAAAATTTTAAATTGTCAACTTTGAATAAGAGTTCAAATTTTTTTTACAAACTCTGAATTCACAAAAAAGTAACAGAATAAAAATAAAACAAAAACCCCAAGGCTATGCCTTCCTCTCCCTGAGTTAGTGGTATTCAAGGAGATAAAAGATCTAAGAGCTACTTTTTCCCATTGGACTAAGAAAACCGAAGAGACTACAAAAGTCACCTATTCAGCTCTAGTTCAATGCAAGAATCCTTCTATAACTTTTATAATAATTAGAATGAAGACAGCTTATTCATTCAGTATAAAGTAGTTATCTAGCTTTCTCAACTTTTTAAAAAAAATTTATTTATTGACAGAGAGAGATCACAAGCAGGCAGAGAGGTAGGCAGAGAGAGGAGGAAGCAGGCTCCCCACTGAGCAGAGAGCCCAATGTGGGCCTTGATCCCAGGACCCTGGGATCATGACCTGAGCCGAAAGCAGAGGCTTTAACCCACTGAGCCACCAGGTGCCCTTTCTCAGCTTTTATATGTCTCATATTTTAATATTTATTTTCATTTACTTTAAGTTTCATTTCTACCATTTAGCTGTTGTGTCACTCACTTCGAGCAAACTGCCTCATCAATCTGAGTCTTAAGTATTTTTTATCTATAAAATATAGAATCAATGAGACTATATATCTTTAGCATCCCACTTAACATTTTGTGTTTTTAAAAAACTTTTCTACATCTAGGAAGAACCTACAAAACTCAACTTTATGTTCTGTCATTGGACCTCCAACTACTTGTATCTTAACGCCCTCTTTCAGAGGGCAGAAGGAATGAAATCTTTGTCTTCTGTTGGGTGGTGTTTACAATCTTCCCTTCTCTTTGTCCTTCTGTAGGAGCAGAGTTTCAGCCTTACAGAAATTCAGATACACTTTTCCATCCCTTTTCATTTGCTTGCATTCTCCCTACATAAAGTATGTTTGTCTGCAAAATTTTTTAAAAAGTCCTTAAAAGGAAACTTTTTCATCCCTTGGAGAATCTGTGTTTTAACTCTGAGTAGGAGAACAGGCAATTCAGCTTACTATAATTGCCTCAAAGACTTTTAGAAGCTTTTTCCTGCTGCTAATTAGCTGTGAATGTTTTGTTTATTTGGTTTCTGACAGAGCCCCAGCAAGCAGAAGCAAAGGGGCTAGAAAGGAAGGGCCCTGACTGTAGGATGGGTGACCTCCAGGCTTGTCCACGGTTGTAGTTTCCATGGGAGAAGCTTCTTGGGAGAGAGGATGCCTCCATTTACAGATGGTTCTGCAAAGTATAATATTCCCTTGACTCTCTTAGGCAACTTTTATTTTTTAAAGCAAAAGCCACAGCACTATAGAGAAGATTCCTCTGTTTTCTCAGACACTGCTCCTAAGCAACCTACAAATCCTGACAGGGGTGGAGCTATGTGTGCTGGAAATTTCCTACAGTAATTTTTAGTTTGACTGTATTCACGTAAGATCGGCTTGGTAGTGAGAAAAGATGGGGTGGGACTTAACAATGGGAAAAATTTACAACTTTAGGCAATGCACACATAAAGGAATTTTACATTTTACAAATTATATAACTAAGAAATGTAACATAGCAGGTAGAGAGAAACTTGAATGTTGAATTCCCACAAAATCAAACAAACTATTAAGCACATAAATTCTGAATACTTAAGACCTGTTTTATCTTAGAAAGTGTAGAGAACTATGAACAGCCCATGATTTAGACTGGTAATTGCTTAGGATATTTGGCATTTACTGATTTTATACATGAAAAATTATTACCAATCTAAATTATTATGGGCCCTAATATATATGACTCCACAACACAGACAAGCAGGGACAAATTAAACTAAGTTATAAGGGTCAAACCGAAAATATGCACACAGTATATTTCAATAATTGTTTGCTACTTTTGTGGTTATGAATGTTTCAGAACATATATGATAAATCAGAAAATATCCAAGAAGGGCATTTTGGAGGCTAGAAAAATTTCTTGGGACTGTAGGCTGAAATTAGACAACAGAGAAGACTGGTTTAGTCAGATTCCAAGAGAATGTGTATTCCCTTTGAAACTACCATAAGAATAGAAACAGACTGGTAAGATGCAAGTGTCACGAGGGCTAAATTTTAATGTTAAAATTAAATTCTAGGCTCAAAGTATACAATCCCTCTCTTGATATAGTCCAAGTTCCTTGTTATGTTCTAATTCCTATTCCATGTCATCTGTTGATCATTCCTTTTGCTTTCCGTACTAAACATACTTTCTCAAGTTTTCCCACCTTCTCTGCATATAGTCATGTATTTAACTCTTCTCTAATGTTCTTTCATCACTCTATGCACACACTAACCTTCCTTCTACTCATCAATTCACACTCTCCATTTTTTACTTTGGTTTCTCATCTTTTTACTTTTCTGCATATGTGGGTACACGAATGATATGAAGTATACATTTTGCTAAATACATATACCTTTACTTGGATGCTTTCCAATCTGAGAAATGCATGATATCTATTTAACATTATCAAATATTTTATATGTATCAAGTATCACATTTTTTTAGTTTTCTGGTCTCACTCTTCTTATCTATCAATACTTATACTTTTTCCATTATCTTTTTCTAGAACAAAGGAATGGAAAACAAAAAACAAAACAAAACAAAAACCCAGAGTTGGAGGTAATAAGGATCTTCTTGAAAAGCAAAGGAAGCTGTCAAAGATATACCTTTATCTCTACCCAGTCTGCTCACAGAACAACTTTGGGTCTTTTCTGTCCATTACGTACTGTAACTTTTCCACTCCTAATATTGTGCATGTGTCTTTGACAGATGGGTGTGATGGAAATACTTTGCTGTATAATCAATAAACTTTATTCTGTGTAAATGTCCTTTACAGATTCCCCATATCAGATTTATCTATTAGAATACAAATTCCTGAATAGTTATATACAGAGTTTGGAGAGCTGAGATATAGGCTTAGAAGAGAGTAATGGGCTATGTGATATCTTCTATTTTAATAAAAAGCAGTTCTATAATGTTTTTCTTAGGTCTCTTTCAGCCTCAACACAGAATGACTACATGGGTACTACTGTACCTATGAAATTATTTTTGCTACACCCAGTACATAAAGTGGGCACTTCACTGTCAATAGTCTATTCATCTTTCAAGACTCAATTCAAGTGGCTCCTCTTTGTAGTTTTCCTTGGTCATGCTATATAGAGAAAAACTTACTTGTCTGATCATCTACAGAAGTCTTTTGTTTATATTACATATGTGAAGTTTATATACTATACTGTATTACAATTATTTTAATTCATGTATTATAATCTCTACCTGACCATAAGGTCCCACAGGGCATATTCATCTCAATGGCCCCTTAAGACTGCTTTATTCTGATACATTTAATAAATTTTTACTGAATTGTCTGTTTCTCTAAATATATAACTCAGAAGAAGCTTTACACATCCAATACTGATGTAAATATTGTCATGTATACTTTTTTGTGGCAGGGATAGAAAATAATTTAGATAAATTAACCAGGTAATAAGTTTTCTTAGGGATCTTAGATGTCCAGTAATAAACAGTGAACTTAGGAGCATAAACTGAACCAGAACTGCCACTTTTCCAACTCCCACTGGATAAACACTTATGTATATGAAGTACAATAAAGGAAGGGTATTTGGAGGAAGAATGGGAGGAAAGAAGTTGGAGATGAACAGCTGTTGATATGACAAGAAAAAATTTAAGTACAGATCTGGCTAGTGTAAAGGCCATTTGCTAGAAGTCTCTGAGTCTCCCACTTTCAGTTTGGATCCTCCTCCTTATCCAATAGCTACATACGTATACAGAATTCTTGCAGACCAGTTTTAATGAATTTCATGAAAGTCAAGGGATTCTCTTAACTGATATCTGCTTAACTAACTTACTGCACACTTATAGGAGGTGGATGTGTTAGCTCTTACAACTGTCTGTGTCAATGATACGTGTTATTGTAATTATATGATTCAATTTAAGTATTATATAAAACACAGTTAAAAGTAGTAGAAAAGGAGAGTTCTTTCTATGAAAACCACGTAGATGCTTTGGGAAGCTCAATAAAATAGTTGCTGAAAATGCTGTTAATGAGCTATAAGTCCGTCATTTATGAAAGATGGGAAATCACAAAAATCTGTAAGGATTATACAATTATATTGCTTTGCAAGAGTCTAGTTTAACTCTTCTTTAAGGAAATCAAGTGGGGGGAGTGCCTGGGTGGCTCAGTCATTAAGTGTCTGCTTTCAGCTCAGGTCAGGATCCCAGAGACCTGGGATAGAGCCCAGCATGGGGATCCTCGCTCAGTGGGAAGCCTGCTTGTGTTCCCTCTCTAGCTGTATCTCTCTCTGTCAAATAAATAAATACAATCTTTAAAAAAAAAGAAATCAAGTGGAAGTTTGTCCCTAAAGAAACCAAGATTATAGATGCAGTATACATAAGGAAAAATAAAACAATGGCACTATATCACCAAAAGTGGTAAATAAATATAAAGTACAAGCTTAAAATGTTTAAAGTTATCTGTATCATTTTTTATATTTAGAGCTCTAGTATGGCTCTTTTATGACCACTGTACCAATTACCAACCCAGACTGCTTTAGGTAAGGAGGGCTTCTTCTTAATTTCATAAATATCTTATTTAGGACCTCATAGAAGGTCTTAAAGTCAAAACTTTAGTATTGTGGACAAAGCATATGTACTCACATTATACAATTTTATGGATGATAAATTAATACAAAGGTTATAGCAGACTGAAGAAAAAAAAGCAGAGAAAAATCTAATCCTAACTGCAACTACTCAGTTTTGCTTTGCTCAAGCTTTCTGTGTTTATCAATCTGCAATACTTTCACTTTCAGTTTGTACCAGTCTACTATATCATTTTGTTAGTGAACATGAAAAAATGAATTTTATGTCTCCAAAGCAGAATTAAAATACCAAGTACCTGCTTTAAAAAAAGGAAAACTGTCTTATTTTTCCTCTTGGAATGAATTATCAGAAAGAAAAAATTAGAACAAGATTTTAAAGTTAGATTTACAAAGGTTTTAAAACTTAATACTTTGCATCTCAAAACTGAAAGCAACAGGTATCATCAAGTGAGTAAAAACTTTAAAATTCAAACAGATGCAACAGTTTAAGAAAGCAGAGTTACTAAAGAGACAAATTTTTTTGGTAAAATTCCTAACTTCTGTAACTTTTAAAAAAAATCTAGATACCACAGGGAGATCATTTAAAATAATAACTTATAAATCTAAGCCATCTTAATATATTGGTTTGTTTTTACAAATCACTCTGCCTGCTAACCAGGAAATACGTTAATTTTACCACATAAACATTGTTTCAAACGGCTTAGTTTAATACAAAAAGTGTTTCAACTGACATTTTATGTGATACTCTATTTACTCTGCCTCATGACTGTAAATTCACCTATGCTCTGGTTTGCCTGTTGCAGATACTAAAGCAAAAAAACCCCAAAACCAAACATCATGCTTAAAAAAACATGAAAATACATGTCCTAAAATATTTTTTGGTCACATCTTCTCATATACATACTGGTATCGTAAATATACTTCACCTCTCTTATTGAGACACCATACACAGCATACAAGGATTGTGGGCTTTATTCAAATAAGGTATGCTGACCAAACTTATAAACAAAAGCTATTAAATCACCAAAATATTGTAATTTTCCCTATTAGCTATAAATATATGATTCTGTAAGCAGTAACTATTAAGATGAACTATTTTGATGGAAGATTGGTAAATAATTTCACAAAGTTTAGAAAGAAACACCCTAGTGATTTTTACTTCATTTTCCCTTCTGACATAAAATTTTGATTTTAAGAGGATGAAAGAGAATAAAATGCAGAAACTGGAGTGATTCATTCCTTAAATGATTAGGAAGATGAGCTCTGATATGTGAAAAGAAGTGGGTAGAACTGGGTAGGAATTATCTGGCTCTCTTTTTTTTTTTTTCTAAACATTTTCTGAGGGGCGCCTGGGTGGCTCAGTTGTTAAGTGTCTGCCTTTGGCTCAGGTCATGATGCAGGAGTCCTGGGATAGAGCCCACATCGAGCCCCGCATGGGGTTCCCTGCTTTGGGGAGAAGCCTGCTTCTTCCTCTCTCACTCCCTCTGCTTGTGTTCCCTCTCTAGAGCTGTCAAATAAATTATAAATAAAATCTTTTAAAAATAAATAAATAAATCAACATTTTCTGAAATGAAATACTTCCTCCCCAAAATTACAACTTAACCTCAAAGTTTGTACACCCGAACTATTACATATCCTTTAAATGTTATGTTTATGTGTTGGGAATTTTCTAACCAGATGTAATAATTAAAATGAGCAAAGCAATAATTTAATAAAATCTGCTTTGGTATACTGAATATTAAAAGAAAAGAGAAACTGTCATAATAATATGATACAGATCCACATTCTATTGTTTGATCAAGCCTGACTAGCAATAGAAACTGATTATGGATATAAGATATCTCACTCCTCTTCAAATTACAAATAAAATAGAAAGCAATATATATGTTTGCATAATTATACAAATGTTCATGTAAAGTTTTTTGTTTTTGTTTTTTATACTGTCTTCTTAAATGCATTAAAATAATGGGTGACAGGCTATTTGAGTCCTGTTCTTTTCTGGATACACCTTAAATGATTACAGTGAATTAAATTTTTAATGCTCTTGTATCTGTTCTAATGATAGTATTTTTTCCCTTTTTCTAATGTCTTGGAATTCTAAGGTATTCTAAAAGCAATGTAAGAGACAGTTATAGGAAAAGATACTTAAATAATTTGAGAACTATTCTAAATAGGTTTACACTTCTTTCAATTCAATCAGCTTTATAAAGCATCCACTGTATATCAGCACTCAGCAGACATGGGCACAAACTATTTCATGAATAATTAAAATGAAAGCATCTAATATTATATGAAAGAGGTATACTTTACCTGGATTAGATGAGGCAATGCTTTTAGTGTAAGGCAAAACCAAATTCCCAGCTTGCATGGAAGCAAATCATGCCACTGTGGTTTTGCCAGTAATCTAAAGGGAAAACACAAAAACAGAAACAAAGAAGCAAAATATAGAAAGTACTGAGATAAACATTTTAATGAAGATCATGAATTCTGCTATGAATCCCTTTTTCAACAAGTACGATGAAATTTTTCAACATAACACTTATGACAGTTATCACTACATTTGATGTAGTCTATCATGAAATACATTAGGTAGAGCAAATACAATATGTATAGCAACTAGGAGAATTTAGGCTAAGATTTTGGGGAAGGAGACTCCTAAACAAACGATAAAGATAAAGAAACAAAAGCCCTCTTTCTAACCTGGACTTTTTATCAGTTCTGCAAAATGAATTCTTAAAACCTTATGATTACTTCAGCTATAAAAGACTAAGCATCATCGGTGTTCCCAAGTGCTGACAAGCAGATATGACGAAGACTGTAGCATAAACAAACCAATACATAAAAATTAATGTCATTTGCAGTTCACTGAAGCATTACTCACTGATGTCATCAGAAGACAGGCAGAATAGTCTCTGATCTCCATCTCACATTGATCCAGTTCCTGCCCTGCTGTGTGAACTATTTAAACCCTTTATTTCTTTTTATGAATCGATATTAGAAATGGTATCTTTTTGAGTGTACTGCATATCACTGCCTTTCTACATATTGTCACTTCTGAGCTAAACACTAAAGTGATGGATTTTTTTCTAGGAAAACTTTATTTCTAAAGTTCAGTATAAAAATTTCAAACGACAAGAATTTGGGAGTTTGATTACTTAAATCTATATTAACACTTTCCAAGGGAAAAAAAACCTGTGGAACTTTTGTGTAAGATTAAGATTTGTCTCATAAACTATGGCACAGTACTAGTCTTTTAAAAAACCTACAAGAGATGTAAATACTACATATCTGAAATGAATATATATATTAGTTGAATCATATTAAAGACATTTTAAACGTTTCAAATTACAAAATATTTTTATATGCTCCCACCTTTCATTTTTTTCTGAAGCACCAAGTTTTGATACATCCACACTCTTGCTGCTTGTCTTTTTTTTCTTTTCTCTTTTTTTTCTACTAAGCAGTTCATCCTTAATGTGGAAAGAATTATGGTTACAGGTTATCATTAACATGTACTCTTCAAATGTTATCAAGAGTTTTCTGTGAAGGGTAAACATTATAGAAGAACATTTATGCAAATGTATGTAGGGTCCAGCATGATTAAGTAAAATCATCAATCTTTAACAATAACTGTTGCCATGGCATCCAGTCCTTAAACACACATGAAGTTCAGCACTGTCAGTCATGTGTATCTCCATAGCAATCAAAGTTTCCTAAGAGGAGAAAGCATTCAGCTTACTTTTTCTCATTCATCCAACTTTAATAATGTCACTTCAAAAAGAATGAGTAAATAGATGCTAATTTATGAATACTGATAAATATGTTTACCTTTAACACATAAATAAAAATTCAGAGCTGAATAAACTGTAATGGTATGTTAAAATAAGAAAAGTTTAGTATCTTAACCAACTGATCTGAAATAAAATTATACTCATTTCAAGTCTTATATTTAAAACTTTTTAAAGTAAATATTCTTTACATAAAAGACTATAACACAACAATTTTTGAAATCATTTTTACATAAAAAATATTTGTTTGGAAGGTGACAAGTAAGAAAACATGATTCTAGCTTCTAACTTGCAGCATATATTTGGGCCTTCACAAAATTTTATGACAAACTCAATTGCCACATTTTTTAAAAAGAAGGATTTTTTCTTATGCCATGGGTTCTTCTTTACTCAGAAACACATCAAACAGTAAATACTGAGTACAAAACTTTTAATATAAGAAGTATATATAGAAAAATTGAAATTTTTATCAGTTGAAAAATAAAATGTCTGAAATTCCACATAAAATTAAGGAGTCTAGATCATTTGATTTATTACCAATACTTACCAGTTGTTTTTCCAGGTAGATTGACCAAACCACAGCATAATGACCCACTGTGAGAATAATGAACAAAAGTAATGCCAGCTCAGCATTGCTCATTTTTCTCACCCGCCTGTAGTAGAATACAGGCTGTCGCCAATCTGGAAGTCCATTGATCAGAATATCATCATACCTACAGTAGCAAATACAACAGTTTTTCATGGGGAGTTTAAAAAAAAAGCAAAAAAATTTAATTCATGCCTATATTTAAAAAGAGGAAAGGGAAAAGAATTTCTCCAAAACATACAAGATTTATGTAGATTATTAGCATTACAATGGCCTATAAATTCAAAACACTGTATGTATAGTACAGTCACGGACAACCTTCAGAAAGATACACAGTAATATACTGTGGATAGCAGACCTTGCATTTAACAGCACCCCAAAGATGTGACTTCTGGAATGACATCTAAACTAAGGAGCCATATAGTCCACCTCTCTATAACAGTCTGCAATAAAAAGAGCCCACCACAGAAGTCAGCAACAAAAGGAAAGATCTCAATGGAAGAAAAATCAAGATAAGAGGCTCTGTTTGTTACCAGGAATTATATATTAATTGAATCAAATTCAGAATGAATTTTCTAGTCAATGCTATTATTTCCAACCCTGTACTATAGTTCAAGGTTGAAATAGTTATATTATTTTATCAAACTTCTTTATGATTAGAAGTCTATGAGTACCTTTAATTTTGTATTGCTCAAATTCCTTTAAAGAATAAAAAGTTTCCAAATTAAAACGACATGGGAAACAATCAGTGTTTATGTCAGATTTCTCAATAAAACTGTTTATTTGTAAACATTTAAGTGGCAATTTCCTCATTTTTGGCTTTGCTGGAAGGAAAGAACATAACAAATAAAAGCTTTCCTAGTAATGCATTTTAAATCAGCTTCCTTTAGAATAAAATTTCAACTGAATTGAAATTTACCTGTCAGACCACTAGATAAATATTTTTAAGGTTAAAAATCAGGAGTAACATTTATGATTGTAAAACTCAAAATGGTCACACACAAACACTGTATGTTCAAAACACACAACCTGTTAATCTTAATTGAACACAACTCATTAAATATTCTAATCACACTATTTCTCGAATTAAATCTTCACTGAAAGGCCTAATTTGGTGCAACACATTGACCAAAATATTTTAATTAAAAATATTCTGAGTTAGTCGCAGGCCTAATTACAGGAATAGAAATAGGGCCTATATTGTCAGGCAGGTCAGTAGAACTCAGTAGTAGGTTTTTCTCAAGTAAATTGACCGATCTAGGAATAATAGCGCAGCTGCTAAACTGCCAGTCTTGACATGTAAATCAATTTAAATGCAACAACTGCAGTAGCTACTTTGATAGTTATTAAATTGATACCTTGGAGATATGCTTAAAAAAAGCAGAGGATTTATTATCGGCAACTTCTTTTTTCAGGAGAAAAATATTGGTTACAAATTCAAAAATATATTTTATTAGCAAATCTGGAAAACCTAACATTTAGATTAACTTAGATTATTAATAATAATGGCAGATCAGAATAACCAGTGTTCAAAGCAAAAGACATTAATTAGTACTAAACTCTTAAAAGGCACTGTGTACAAGAGTGTACAAATTAAAAAATGGGTGTGTAGTAGCTGGACCAGACAAAATTGATGTTAAATATTCTCCTTTTTAAATAAGCAGAGCAATTCTTGAACACTATAATATCAAGATAAAATAATATGATTTCATCAAAAACTATCATTCCTGTCCTCAAAAGTTTGTTTAAAATTTAATCTTTGTATAAACTGACTCAGTTTAAATTAGAAATGGGTTGGCAAAAGGTTTCAGGATTACAACATTTGAGTGAATGTTAAATCCTGCACTTATTCTAAATCTATATTCTACTCCAGATTTGTTCTGGGAAAAAGAGGTGAACATAAAAATCACTATTCTCAGCTAATCTGTCCCATGAAATAACTTTATGTAAAGTTGTTATTAAAAAAGAACATGAAAGGAAATGATGACAATTCCCTAAGAGCATTAATAAGTATTAAATTTGTTTTAGATCTAAACTGTATTGGAAGAAAACATAACCAAACTCATGGCTATGAATCTCATCCCACATATTTTATCACCACCACTGTTGAAATGCTATGTATCTATTAATAGCTACCCCACATACAAGTTGTGTTTAGCGTACAGCCAAATTCAAGACAGCAAAACCTCATGCACTGAACACATTAAACAGAACCAGATATTTACTAAGCTCTGTCTGCCACTCTAAACAACAGCCTCTAAGGATTAAGCTTAGAATCAATGCTCTATTGATTTTACTATCAATGAACATTATGGCTCACACGACTGGCCATTTTAAGGGAAGATAGCTTCTATTATAGTTCACTTTTTAAGAATATATGCTCTTAAAAGATAAATCACTGGTTTCCGAAACACTGAAAAAAATAAAGATATTTCTTAAAATATACAGAGACTATTTTATAAGTATTTAAGAAAAAAATGTGTTGATAACACATAAAATTTAAAACATCACTGTGTTTTCCTTTTCTATATATAACACATAACACTGTTACAATGTTCTATAATTCAGCTCATACAAACTGCTCTGAATAACTTGTTACAACCAGACTAAGAATGTACACATGTATCATATAAGAAAATACAAAAATAAATATGTTTGATGAAAATATCACTAATGCAAAAAATGATATGGAATTATAAAGGCTATTATCTTGGAAATTAAAACACTGATCAATCAATACCACATTCAACATACGATTTAATGTATATTTACTTTGATTTTCTTAAAATGTGATAAACCTAAAATAATGGTATGTAATCATTAGTGAATTTCCTTCTACAATCTCAATTTAGCAAATATATTTAGCCTAATATAAACATTGAAAGCAAATAAATCTAAAACTGTTTAAATTACCAACAGAAAAAAATTTCTGTAAATATAAAATATTCTCATATTTTGAAATATAAAAGTTACTATGAAACTAAAACAGAATATCTATTATTAAAACAAACTTTAAAAATTCTAGCATTAGCCTAAATTGTGAATATCCCATCATACAAAGTTTGAATTTTTAGTTTAAAACAATAACAACAACAACCATTTAGGTCACATTTTAAACCCAAGAGTAAAAACTTACACAAAGACCATAAAATGGAAACACATCTAATTTAATCGATCTTACTCTCCTTTAAAAATGTATATATATGCCAAAACTTGAGGTATACAACACTTTATATATTCCATATAACAGATATCTTATATCTTCTAATTAGAGAAGGTACTAAGATATATTTCTTACTTTCCGGTTAATGTTTATTTTTCTTCAAACATACCTATAATCAAATTTAGAATAATGAGGTAATGGATTTGTAAATGCTTAGCATATTGAGGCTGAGATAACTATACTTCTCACTGGATTTGTAGATAAAACATGATTTTATTTAGTAAACTAAAAAAACACATTCAACTTTTACAAATAAAGTACCATAAAATAGGCCAAAAATCCACCCCCTCCAAATTTAAAGTAGCATAACCGGGTTAGCAAAATAATACTGGTTAAAAATTTATAACAGATTTTAAATGAAAGTAATATACTAATATTACTAAAGCACAACTATATAAATAATGACTAGTATCTACTTGGTACTTTTTTCAGCTAACACTCACGGTGCTTGTACAGAAATTTATGTGAGACTATAGTTGAGCTGCTATTCCCCAAATTAAGCAAGTTACCTGGAAGTTGAGAAAAAACTATTATGCTTTCCGTATGCTAGCCAGATAAACTTGTTATTTTCATATTATAGTCTGTGTTTTGGGGAGAAAAAAAAACTTAGAAGTTTATTCACAATCTCACTCCCAGGAATCTATTCAAGAGAAACAAAGAAAAAAGAATCTCTTCATACAAAGATTTATAAGTGAGTATTCATAGCAGCATTCCCATCATAGCCCAAAAGTGGGAAAAACCTAAATGTCTATGAATAAACAAAAGTGGTATATGATATGGAATATTACTCAGCAATAAAAAGGAATTAACTACTGGCATATGCTACAATATGGATCTGCCCCAAAAAGAGTATCACAGAAAAAAGCCAGATGCAAAAGAGTACACATTACATGATTTCATTAATAGGAGAAACCCAGAAAAGACAAATTTATCAACACAGAAAGGAGATCAGTGATTGCTTGGGTCTGGGATCAGAATGGGGACTGCCTGCAAACGGGCTTGAGGGGATATTTGGAGGTGATGAAAATGTTCTAAAACTGGATAGCAGTGTTTGCACACTCTGTAAATGTACTAGAAATAAAAAAAAATAGATGACTTCTATGGTATACAAATTATACCTAAATAAGGCAGTTTAAAAATAAAATAAAATTTGCTTTTCCTTAAAAAGAAAAAAAAAAGGCTATCCAGTTTATTTTATCTACTTCATTGCTATTCTCTTTCCTACCAAAATTAAAGAATGCACTTGATTTCAGTGAAAACACAATTACTCATAAGGGAAACAAATAAAGAAATATATATGACAATTTTCCAAATTGCAAATTCCTGGGAAGCTGCACGTTTAAAAGTACTTAATGAATATTTATAATAAATAATTGTGATACCAAAGAGGATTTTTTTAATACCAGTATTAGACAACCTTCCTTTAGAAGATAAAAGTGACTACTGGGTTTTTCTTCTTAAAGGAATTAGAAACATTAGGCAATTGTCTGGAGAGGTACATTTCTCCTATATGTTTAAATACACATAGGTCACCTGGCCTCAGGCGCAAGCTTTAAAGAAATGATTCTCAGCTTGATTAGTTAAGATTTTTGCCTCAAGGAAAACCAGATACCAAAGAGTTACTTGTGCCTCAAGGGGTATAAATACTACAGCTGTATGTGTAACTGTCAGAGCCATTTTTTTCTACTAACACTGTAAAAAAAATTGCAAAGGGAATGAATCCTAAAAAGAAATGTTAGATTCATCTATGTTAATGAAGAAACATTTTATACAGAAGTGATTTGTTCTGTAAAGATATAAATAATTTTTCAGGAACTGAAAGAAATTGTTACAAAGTTTACTGACTTTAAAGATAACAACAAACAAAAAGACAAAATCTGATGCCGAAGACATAGGGAGACTAAATAAAGCTATCTTTACAGACACATTCTTGATGTGTGAAATAAAACTAGGGGCTCAGTGAGAGAAACAACTAGAAAATATGCACAGAATGACCAACACTTCTTTCAACACACTTCTAGGACTCTTTCAACACTATGGATTATCTCAAACCAGAGGAATGTCTGCTATGGTATCTGGACCAATGCCAGCCCTTGTTATAAAGCAAAGAACACTTACAGAGAATATCTTGAGCCCTTGCTTTGCAATCTGACAAACTGAGGTATTCAAATTAAAGAGTTAAGATGAGAAGCAAGAGTAGTAGCTAACACTTTAGGATACAAAATAATTCCAGATAATACATTCGAAGAATTTTTTTTTTAAAGAAAACACTAGTCTACACCAGTCTCGAACAGAAAATATCAGTCTGTATCATACACTATATGGTATTCTGCGAAAGTTTTGTTTCAAGTGTGCGTATGTGAACCTGTGTTCTGAGGCATGATGTGAAATACGCTTCCCACACACACACCAAATATACTTGTGGTGGGTCTGACTTAAGAAACTTGGAAGTCCAAGGCTATAGTGTCTACACATTCCACACATTCTGAAGGAGTAAAGGAAAGGGGCCTTTCTGCATTCTCCTCTTAAGTCACTGGGACTATAAACTACATATAAATGTATTACTACTCTTCTGAAAGGGGCACACAGAAGACTCAAAGTGAGGTGGCTGCCTTCACTCTGAAGTTTAACTTAAAGGCAGAATCACCAGAGCAGAGTAAGGGAAGCAGGCAAAAGAAATAGGAAAAAGAAACAAATATTTTTTTCCACACCTATTTTCTATAGACTTATTATACAAGTCTGTTCTCTCACTCACAAATAACAGGGTTTATTTTGAGAGTGAGGAAACATCAAGAAATTGTGATAACGTGAGTATCACTAACAGCCTAATTCCAAAACATTTAAGGAATGGAAGAGGGGTGTGGGGAAGACTGCCAAGCACAGATAGGACTATTACTGATAAATTAAAAATGATTGGGCATTTGTTTGAAGTCAGGTGGTATCTGTATGTCCCAGAGCATAGACACTCATGTTAAATATATCTAATGGAGTTACGGCTTGGTAATGTTATGACTTATGATTCAAAAGTGTACAAGTACAGAATCAACCAAGTGAATATTTCAATAGATATTAACTTGGCTCTAAACATAGGAAGAAACAAAAATAAAATACTAGCTTAATAATAATGTCTAGTGAGACAATTCCTTCCTTTATAAACTGAGACATCAAACTGTAACATCTTAATTCAAAAGCAGAAATGAACACTCACCTCTGCCTTCGTTCATCATCCTTTAATACTTCATAAATGGCCACCAACTAAAATAAAAGCATTACTTTAAAATAAAAATACTCTCAGCTATAAGAAATCACTTAGGAAGGTGAACACACAATAATGCACAAGCAGAAAACCCTATATGCTCATATATACAATAAACAGATACAGTCTTAATTATACATAGCACTTTACATTTTAGTAGAACCTTAAGAAGTTAAAAAATGCTTGATACCAAAATAAATCTTTGTGAAAGATAAAAAAGTAATAATTATGCTAAAATGTGCTTTTAAAAAGTAAAAACTGTAATTTAGATAAGAAAATTATGACAACTATGACCCTCCAAGAATTTAGAGATTCTAATATAAAAAATGGTGATATTTTGTAAAAAAAAAAAAAAAAGAGTGAACATGACATTCTATTTCTAGACTACAACCTCATTTTCAAACAGTTATTCTACATATAAGTTGCTATTTTTATCAGAAAACATTTATTTATAAATTTGTTACAAAATATATATAATAACAACACACTTCACTTACTTGTCTAAACTGAGTTTCTGCATTTTCATCTTTATTCTTGTCTGGATGCAAAGTCAGTGAAAGCTTACGATATGCTTTTCTAATGTCTGCAGATGAAGCATCCTGGAGGTGGTAGGGGGAGGGGAAAAACACAAAGCAAACGTTGTCAGAAAAAGAAATTCCCAGAACCTTGTTAAGATCTGAGAAGACAGCCAACCAAGTGCAGGACCCCAGGCAATGTAATTTGAGCAATCAGTCTAACAACCAGGCTATGCAACTAGCCTGACCCACATGACTGAACAATTATTCAATCTAATTTGGCTCTCCTCTTAACTTTTCATTACCATATAGTCATTTAAAGAAGACAGTATTTGGCAAAACTTTTCAAACACTTGCCTTCCTAAAATTAACCAATAAATCTTTTTCAGTAATTAAGAGATCAAAGAGAAACAAATTAAAAATTAATACATCCATGTGCCTTCAAAGAAGGTCTTTATTTATTTGAGAATCTTAAAGCCAATTTCTGAATCCCAGGCTTACCATATGTGGTTTCTTATTGTTATTTATATTGAATTTACCATTGAGCCACAACCTATGGACTCTCAATTTCCAATGTCAAAAGTATGCGTATTTGAAGGCAGTTACATTTGTATTTAGCCAAAATAACTGTAATTAGAAGTAGTTGTGTATACTGTACTTAATATTTTTTAGTACTTCCAAGGGTGTTTTCAGTGGTGTTCAGTTTCCACAGTCTAGGTGGTAGAAATAAATCTGCCCACTATTATTAATATAGTTTAAATATATTTAAAAAGTCACAATATTTCAGTAAGAATATGTTGGATTAAGCGGGATGTTAAAATGATATTCTATACAATCCTGTGTGTAATAGATAAACTCAGAAAACATGGTTTTACATGGCCAGCATAACATGCATAACGATAACAAAGAACATGATGTAAAAGTGGGTTTAAAACTATCTCTGCTGAGTTTAAAAATTATTCCAATAACTAGCATATTCATAGTGGTACAAAATGATAACCAAATTATTTATTAAATTGTATTTTGTTTTATAGCTGAAAATTTGTTCAGTTAACTCCTAAAACTACTTTATTGAAAAAGCTCCAATGACTAAAAAAAACCAAACCAAACCAAAACAGAACAAAAATCTGTGTCTCTGGGACTAAATAGTTGTTAAAGAAATAGAGCTGTGAGAGAAACAAAGTGAGACTATAATTTGTCTGTCAAGCTTTCCTTTATGAACCATTATTTTCATTATCAATTTTCTGGGGCTTACCGCTCCAGGGTGTCACTCTAGATAAAAATCTCAACTTAGGTGTGAATATTTTTGTTACTTACAGAGGACTGAAAAGAGATAAAGTTAGCAGAGTAAGTTTTAAAGATAATACAGTTAAAATTTTCATTCTAATTTGCTAAATAGAACTGATGTGTTCCAAATACTTAATAGGTAACATGCAATAGAAAAGGATGATTATTTACTGAAAATTTGTGATGGAGATTTTGTTGAGCGAAGAGGTCAAGTGTCAAATGAATAACTATTCTCTAATTGGGACTTTAATTTTGGATTTTATTAAATTAGGACTATAACATAGAAAAGTTTCCAAAGTAGATTTCTTACAAAATAAAGCTTATGTGTTTTCTTGTGTTATAAAATTAATATGCTCATTAGGGAATGCCTATGACTTACTTAAAAATAAAAATAACTTATAGGCCCCTCCTTCCAGTCTTGCCATGCTGATTCTAATTCTCCATTTTTCTGCCACAATATGTGCTCGAAATATAAATGTAGCCAGATGGCTCTCCTATTTCAAACCCTTCAGTAACTCCCAAGTGCCTTCATCATCTGTCTTTTCCAATCTTTTTAGCTTTATCTCCCTCTATCTTGGCCCATCCTCCTGGTCCCCCAGATCATTACATATTAGAATGCTGTTCCCCAACCTCATGTTTTTGTTTTGCACCCAGCTGTAGATACAGACAATTCTCTCCTGACTAAAGAATGAGCATCTCAGCCTACACACAGATATTGCCTGAGTTTTTCCTTTTGAGAATCTGCCCAGTATGGTTACTTCACCAATTAGCTCCACCCTAAGTGGACAGAACTGAAAAACTTAAAGATTTCCTTATCTAAAAGACATGCTCTAGGTAAGCTTCACCTCAAACTAGCTTATGTATTTAATTTTAGTAAATTATTCAAAGAATCTTATTTCATCCTTATAACAAAGCTATGAAGTAACTATAGTTGTTATTAGGCCCATTTTCTGATAAGTGAGACACAGAGATTAAGTAACTTGCTCAAGTTCATGCTGTTGGTAAACAGACGAAAATAGAATTCAACCCCAAAAGTGTTTTTATCAGAATCAGAGATCCGTATGTTAGTTCTTTAGATCTAGTTAGTAGATTTTGACTGAGTCACTTCACAAGAGGCTATAGCTCTGGGAAGGCATGAGAACAATTGTTACATTCATAGTGATCTGATAAACCATATGGAAAATATCCACACAACTACAATGTGAATGTCCAACTGCAATTTTAAATGTAAAGACCCTGATATGTGTTAACTTTTTTAACATTTCACATCATATTTCTGTAAGAGACCTGAATGTTAGGACATATACCTCCCATAATCACTAGATTAGCTTTTAATCTCTCTGGCATGCAAAGAAAATTTTTTGATAGGGCTGTAGGAGAATTGGCTATCTTTAACACTATTGACATCATATCTATAGGGTTCAATTGCCAGAATTCTTGTCCTTCTAAATGTGATACAATTCCTTGGCAACTTGGATATGACTTATCTTAATATTTGGATGACCTATGTAAAGAAAATATGTATGGTCATTCTAAAGAAACAAACAACAACAACAACAAAAGCCAGCCCCCCCAAAAACCCCAACTATTAAAGTAATATGTTTGTCAAAATTAAATGCAATGGACATCAGCAAAAATAGAGTAGGGAACTCCAAGGACCTGTCCCTTCAGAGAAACAGCAAATAATCTGGCAAAAACAGTCAGAATCAACCCAAACTGAACTGTGCGAACTACTCAAACTAGGTAACTACTTAATCAGGAAAAGGACAACTGAATCTCAGTTAGGATCTTGAAGGCACTAATTTGATTTCTTGGTGTGGGTTCCCAGGGCAGAAGAAAGCAAAACAGACTTGGTTCTTAACTGTGGTTGGTTGTTTTGGTCTGCTTGTCTCCTGACGGGATGTGTAGAGGGCTTACTTTTATTTTACCAAACTCAGTACTCTCCCAAGTCAGAAAGGTAGTTAATTATCTAGGATATTTGTTAAAAACACTTAAAGGCAAATTTATTAGCTAGTGCCAAAATGGGGCGAGGGATAGCAGTTGGGTCATACAATAGAAACATCAGAAAGTTTGGGGGGAAAGACTAGTGAGATGCTTTGGGGAATATGGGCTTTGAAATGCTCCCATATATTCCTTTGGAAACCAGAAGACCATGTGCACGCTCAAGGTGGAGTACATCCTCAGAAAGACCTGCAAAGGCCCTAAATTCTTTCTCACTTCTGACTGATCTTTAGCTTGGACACAGCAGAAAGTGAAGGCTAAGAAAGAGTTGTAAATCTAGCTGAGTGCTGGAATCATGCCCCAGTATATACACAGAACCCATGGGCAAAGACTAAGTTTTTTTTTCCCCTCTGGGTCCAAGCCTTTAAGAAAATCTGTTGAATCATTAATTGACCACTAAGCAAATCAAACAGAGATGTCAGTAGCTACACACAACAAAGAACATATATTTTACAAAATTAGTTCAAAAAAGTCACTAGACAAATAAAACCACAAGCAGCCAACCAAGCAAACAAAAAACAAATAAACAACAACAAAAAAAACCCTGATAGGGTAGGAGAATCTGATTACATATATACTCCAAATGTCTAGTATTCATTAAAAATTATAAAGCATGCAAAGAAATAAGAAAGTATGGGGAACAAAGAAATTAATAGAAATTGTTCTTGAGGAAGTTCAGACACTGAACTTATTGGACACTTTAAGTCAACTATTTAAAATATGTTCAAGAGCACGTACAAAGAACTAAAGTATGAGTGTAATGTCTCACCACACTGAGAATATCAACAGACACAGAAATTTTAAAAAGGAACCAAAAAGAAATTCTGGACTTTAAAAATACAATAACTGAAAAAAATTCACTAGAGGGGTTCAAAAGCAGAGCTGAGCAGAAGAAAGACTCTATGAACTTGAAGATAGGTCAAATTGGTATTACCCGATATGAGGAACAGAAAGAATGAAAAAAAATGAACAGCACCTAAGAGACATGTGCAACACCATAAAGAGTTCCACCCTACACAAAATGAAAGTCCCAAAGGGAGAAGAGAGAAAGAGGCAGACAAAAAAACTTTTTGAAGAAAAAAATGCCTGAGGACAGCCAAAATTTGATGAAAGACATACATACATGCATCCAAGAATCTTAACAGTCCCAAGTAGGATCACTTCAAAGACAGCCATACCTCAAAATCTAATACTCAAATTGTTGAAAGTCAAAGACCAAGAGACAGAATCCTGAAAGCAGCAAGAGAAGTAACTCATTACATACAGGGGATTCTCCAAATTATTAACAGCTAATTTATCATCAGAAACCATGGAGTCCAGAAGGTAGGGGAATGACATGTTTAAAGTGCTAAGAATAACCTTTATCCATGAATTAAATATCTAGCAAAATTATCCCTCAAAAATGAAAAAGAAATGAAGATATCACAATTAAACAAAAACTAAGGATTCACTGATAGTAGATTTACTCTAGAAGAAATGCTGCAGCAGCACCTGGGTGGCTCAGTTGTTAAGCATCTGCCTTCAGCTCAGGTCATGATCCCAGAGTCCCAAGATCGAGAACCCCGTCAGTCTCCCTGCTTGGTGGGAACCATGCTTCTCCTTCTCTCACTTCCCCTTGTGTTCCCACCCTGTGTTTCTCTCTGTCAAATAAATAAATACAATCTTTAAAAAAAAAAAAAGAAAGAAAGAAAAGAAATGCTGCATAGAGTTCTCCAGGCTAAAGGAAAAAAAGACTAGACAGTAACTCAAATCTATATGAAGAAATAAACATTGGTAAAAATAATATATAGATAAATACAAAAGCCAACATCTGTGTATTTTTGGTAATTCAATTTTTTTCTCTACAATTTAAAGGACACCTACTAAAGCAATAATTATAAATCTATGCCAAATAAAATGATAATATAAATCTATATCTATGGGCATACATGAATAAAGATGTAATCTGTGACAATAACTACATAAGGATAGGAACAGGCTTTGTAGGAGCCAAATTTTTTATATGATTTAAACTAAATAGCTATTAATTCAATAAATTAATGTGTTAATTGAAATCCCCATGGCAAATACAAAGAAAATAAAGGTCTATAGTAAAAGAAACAAAAAGTGGGTTAAATGGTATAGTAGAAAAAAAGATCTAACACAAAAATAAGCAGTAAGGGATGGTTGAGGTAAAGAGAAGATATAAAACAAATAGGAAACAAATAACAAAGTGGCAAAAATAAGTCTTTCCTTATCAGTAATTACTTTAAATGTAAATGGATTGGGGCACTTGGGTGGCTCAGTCAGTTAACTCTTGATTTCTGCTCAGGTCATGATCTCAGGATGATGAGATTGAGCCCTGCATTGGGATCCAGGCTCAATGCACAGTCTGCTTGTCCCTATCTCTCCTCCACTGCCCCTCCTCCGCTCATGCGCACATGCTCTCTCTCTCTCTCAAATGAATAAATAAAATCTTTAAAAAATGGATTAAACTCTCCAAGTAAAAGACAGAAACTGGCAAAATGGATTACAAACGAACAGGCTCCACCAATATGGTATCTACAAGAGACTCATTTTAGGACCAAAGTGATTTTAAGCATGTAGGTGGAAAATACTAATACTATATATTATACTAAATGAGAACAGTAACCAAAAGATAGCTGGGATAGCTATACTAATACCAGACAAAATGGACCTTAAGACAAAAATTGTTACAAGAGACGAAGAGAACATTACATAATGACAAAAAGGTGAATGCATCAAGAATATATAACAATTATAAATATATATGCACCTAACAGAGCCCCAAAATATATAAAGTGAAGCCTTAACAGAAATAAAGGGGAAAATAGGTTATTTGCACAATAACATTATACATGTACAGGAATATTGGAAACTTCAACAGCCCAGTTTTAATAATGTCTAGAGAAATTCAGTAGAACATTAGCAAGTAAACTGGATGAACCTAACAGATATCCGTAGAACATTCTACCCAACAACAGCAAAATACACACGGAACATTCTCTAGAACAGACCAATTTTTAGGACACAATGTAAGCTGAAACAAATTTTATTTGTTTGTTTATTTATTTATCTACTTATCTATTAGATTTTTAAAAAAGATTTTATTTATTTGACAGAGAAATATAGCTAGAGAGGGAACACAAGCAGGGAGGTGACAGAGGGAGAAGCAGGCTTCCCGCCAAGCAGGGAGCCCAATGTGGGGCTCGATCCCAGGACCCTGGGATCATGACCTGAGCCAAGGTGGACGCTTAATGACTGAGCCACCCAGGAGCCCCTAATTGATCAATTTCTTTACTGTTATAAGTTTATTCAGTTTTTCTGTTTCTTCATGATCAATTTTTGTGTTTCTAGGCGTTTGTCTATTCATTTGAGTTTGCTAACTGCTTGGCAAACAATTATGCATAATATTTTCTTATAATTGTTTTTATTTCTGTAAGATTGATATCCCTACTTTTTCCCCTGATTTTAGCAACTTGAAACTCTCATCTCACTCTCATTGTAGTATAGTCAATGTCAATTTTGTTGACATTTTCAGAGAACCAACTTTTGGTTTTATGGAGTCTCTCTATTCTGTTCTCTATTTCCCTTATCTCTGCTCTAATCTTTATTACTTCATTTCTTCAGGGTCTCAGCCTGCTTCTCCCTCTCCTATTCCCCGTGCTTCTGTTCCCTCACTCGCTGTGTCTCTGTCAAATAAATAAATAAGATCTTTAAAAAAAAAAAAAAAGGTAAAGAAACGGATTAATTAAAAAAAAAAAAACCCAAATCCAAAAACCTCAACATCCAATGAAGAAAAGTTCCAAACCTCAAAGCTTTATGACTTAACTAGTGAAATCTAGTAAACAGTTAAAAAAAAAAAAAAACACTAGTTTTCTACAAACTCTTCCAAAAATTAGAGGAAGGAATGCTTCGTAACTCATTCTGATACCAAAAGCCAAACACCTCAGTAAAAAAAAACTAAAGACGATATCCATTATGAATATTGATACAAAATTCCTCAACAAACTTTTAGTAATCCAAATTCACCAGCATATAAAAAGGATTATATACCACGAATGCAAGGGCAAGTCAGTGTATGAAAATTAATATTATATACCAAATCAATAAAATTAAGGACAAAAATCACACAGTTATCTCAACCAGTGGAAAAAAGATATGGTAAAATACAATATTGTTTGATAACAAAACACTAAAACTAGGATTAGAAAGGAACTTTCTCAAGTTGATAAAGGCCATCTATGAAAAACCTATAGCTGATCTCATATTTAATGGTGAAAGTCTGAAAGTTTTCCCCCAAGATCAGTAACAAGAGGGATGTCTGCTTCTCTCACTACTTTTGGACTGGAAGTCCTAGCCTGAGCAGCTAGCCAAGAAAAAGGAATAAAGATATTGGAATGGAAGAACTAATACCATCTTCATTCACAGATGACATGATTCTATACACAGAAAATCCTAAAGCACAGGATGGCTGGCTCAGTCGGAATAGCATGCAACTCTTGATCGCGGGGTTGTGAGTTTGAACCCCATATTGGGTGTAGAATATTACTTAAGAATAAAACCTAAAGAAAGAAAGAAAGAAAGAAAGAAAGAAAGAAAGAAAGAAAGAAAGAGAGAAAGAAAATCCTAAAGCATCACAGAACAAGTATCAGAGTGAATAAATAAATACAAGTTGTAGGACACCAGATGAACATATAAAAATCAGCGGTACTTTCATATGCTAGCAATAAGAAAATCTGAAAATGGAATTAAAACAAATCTTTTATAATAGCATCAAAAATAATTAAATACTTAGGAATAAGTTTAACAAAAATGTAACATTTGTACACTGAGTTATAAGCATTGCTGAAAGAAATTAAAGATCTAAATAAATGGACAGACATCTATCTCATGGATGGGAAAACTTAATATTGTTAAGATGGCAATACTTCCCAAATTGATTTACAGACTGAATGCAATCCCTAGGAAAATCCTACCTGGCATTTTGAAGAAATGTATGTGCTTATCCTAAAATTCACAGGGAAATGCCAGGGACCCAGAATAGCTACAGCATCTTAAAAACAAGTAACAAGTCTTGAGTTCAAAATTTTCTATAAAATTACAGTCATTAAGATCGTGTAGTCAAGGCCTAAGGATAGAAGTATAGCTCAATAAAAGAATTCAAAGTCCAGAAATAAACTTATCCATCTATGATCAACTGATTTTCAAGAAGGATGCCAAGATCATTCATATTGAGACAGTTTTTTTGAGACAGAACAGTTTTTTCAACACAGGATGCTGAGACAACTGGATATCCACATGCAAAAGACTGAAGTTGGCCCCTTGCCTCACACTATAAACACAAATTAGCTGGAAATGAATCCAAGTCCTAAATGTAAGACTTAAAATGGTAAGACTCTTAGAAGAAAACATAGAGTAAATCTATATGACCTTTTACAATGGACTCTTGCCTATGACATCAAAAGAATAAGAAAAAAAAGATAAAATAGAGAACTACACTTCATCAAAACTTAAAACTTTGTAGTCATTGAGCAAATGTTCGGTGGTTCCTTAAAAAAAATAAACATAGAATTACACTCCTTAGACATTTATTGAAAAAAATGAAAACAGGCATTCAGTCAAAGACTTGTACACAAATGTTCATAGCAGTGTTATTCACAATAGCCAAAAAATGAAAACAACTGAAGTGTCCACCAACTATGTATGGACAGACAAAATGTGGTATAGGTCTACACAGACAATGAATATAATTCAGACATAAAAAGGAATAGGTACTGAAATATTCCACAACACAAATAAACCTTGAGAACATTATGCTAAGTGAAAAGAACTGGACACAAAAGCCATGTATTATATGATTGCATTTTAACTGTACATTTGTACTTTTTAGACAAATCCATTGAGAAAACACAAATTAGATTTTAGACAAATCCACTGAGAAAACACAGACTGGGGAGAAGGAGGAATGAGGGAGTGACAACTTAATGTACACAGAGTTTCTGTGGGGATGATGAAAATGTTCTGGAAAATGATGACTGCATAACACTGTGAATATCCTGAAAATCACTAAGTTATATAGTTTAAAATGGTGAATTTTATGTTTCATGAAGTTTATCTTACTTTTAAAAAATTGAAAGAAGCCAGAAATACCTTTATTACATACTATTCTAGCCACCAAATATATTAATTGCCTTGATTCCTATAACCTTTTCTGATAAGTGTAACTATTACCTCCATTTTAATGAGGACACTGGGACTCAAACTGAGGCTGAGTAAACT
>PITA01018643.1:0-39480 GCA_004023965.1 Spilogale gracilis
AGGATGATATTCGCTGTGGGTTTTTCGTAGATAGATTTTATGAGGTTGAGAAATGTTCCCTCTATCCCTATACTTTGAAGAGTTTTGATCAGGAACGGATGTTGTATTTTGTCAAATGCCTTTTCTGCATCAATTGAGAGTACCATGTGGTTCTTCTCTCTTCTCTTATTGATTTGTTCTATCACGTTGATTGTTTTGCAAGTGTTGAACCACCCTTGCATCCCTGGGATAAAACCCACCTGGTCATGGTGGATAATCTTTTTAATGTATTGTTGGATCCTGTTAGCAAGGATCTTTTGTTACTGCCTTTTGCCTTGATTACATGAGAGGAGAGACAAGGAGTGAGTGAAAAATAATATATCCTTACAGATGAACTAAGCAACCTGAGCAGAGAAGGAACAGGAAGAGGTGAAGCAAACAGCCCAGAGACACACATACTGTGAAGCTGATATTTCTGCTCTGAGCAGCATCATGTCATCATGTACCAGGCAGCACTTATTCCAATTGGGTGGTGTCTTTGCTGTAGGATGGATTAAATATTTCTTTTCTATTTCTTTTACACCTTTTCATGATTTTGCCCAGTTTTATGAAGTTACCACTGACATATACATAATGTGTAAGCGTAAGGTATATGACATAATTATTTGACATTTGTATTTATTATTGTGAAATGATCACCACCGTAAACTTAGCTAACAACCATCAAATCACATAGCTTTTTTTTCTTATGGTGAAATTTTTTCTTCTTATTTTTTCTTCTTATTATTTTTTTCTTATGGTGAAAACTTTAAGATCTACTCTCTTAGCAAATTTCAAATATATAATACAGTATGGTTAACTGCAGTTACTCTGCTGTACATTAAATTCCCAGAGTTTTTGTTGTAAAGCTAGAAGTTTATATTTTTGACCACCTTTACCCGTGCCCCTTCCCCCACCACTGGTAACCACTGTTTTTTTTTTTTTTTTTCTATGAGTTTGGATATTTTTTAGATTCCATATATAAGTGAGATCATATTGTATTTGTCTTTCTGTATTGGACTCAGTTCACTGAAAGTGCGACCCGCAAGTTTAACTCATGTTGCACCTGGCAAGATTTCGTTCTTTTTAAAGACTTTTTAAATTCCATTGTATGTATACCACTTTTTTTTTTAACCCAATCATCTGTCAATGTCAGTTTAAATGTTTCCACATCTTTGCTTTTGTAAATAATACCACAATGGACATGGGGATTGCTGGCTTGCAAACTCGGGAATTTCTTGTGTTGAATCTGAAACACAGCCTTCTACATGGAGGGCAAGGAGAAACCAAAGAAAGAGGCAAGCCCCTTCAGACTGGTAGGCACCAGGTTTAATAAGGGAATTTATAGCCTTGTCTTTGTGGTCACAAGACAAGTAGGTCTCCCTCCTCACCAACCAGAACCTTAAAGTTTACATTAAAGCCTCATCTGAGTTCAGTAAAGTATTCAGTCCAGATAATCTTAGTAATACATTACTTTCTCAAGGCTGCATCCTTGAAAGAGCTCCAGCTATGGGAATGGTGGGCAGACTGCATACTCCATGGACAGGGAAGGGAGTGAGGAGCCTCCTGATTGCCCAGGCCCAGCATGGGGGTCCATCAGATGTCATATCCTCTTGATTACTTTCTCCAACAGGGATATAGCTCACTCAAGATAGGGATTTCATTTCCTTCAGATATATAGCAAAAAATAGAATTTCTGGATTATATGGTAGTTATATTTTTAATTTTTTGAGGAACCTCCCTACAGTTTTCCAGTGGCTGTACCAATTTACATTCCCACCAATAATGCATGAGGGTCCTGTTTTCTCCACATTAAACGAAAGAAAACATCCTGTCAACCCAGTATATTTTACTTGGAAATACTGTCCTTCGGAAATGAGGAGAAAATAGTTGCCTAACCAAACGAAAGCTGAGGGAGATCATCAGTACTCCTAAGGAATGCTAACAGGAATCCTTTAAGTGGAAAGCAAATGATGCCAAATAACACGGTGAAAAGATACGAATATATTTGTAAAACTCATTGGTTCTGGGATATTATTATGGTGGTACAAAATCAATTACAACCTAGTTTAAAAGTTAGAGAACTGACAGATTAAAAATAACCATATCACAGTAATTTGGTCTTGATCTAATATTTCGAGAGGTCATCTCAACTACTACCACTTGGCTGAAAGGTTGCTCATCATTTCATCATCTTCAAGAGGCAAGGGAAACCTTTTCCAAACAAAGCCGAACAAGCTGAGATCAGATTCTGTTCTACTCATCAATTAGGTACAAGGATTAGGACAAGCTGCTTCCTCCCTCTGTGGTCTAGCTTCCTAACCTGAAATACAGGAGTGGGATTGGATAACACTGAAAGTTCAACCTACATCCAAAACTGTGTTTATCTGGTTATGTGTTTACCGAATACAAAAACACAAGTTTCTGCTGCAGATTATAGAGGGCCTCTCCTCATGGAAAGTCATGCCCCCTTCAGGAGATGCTTACATGTACAGAAGTATTCATTCATTGAATGGCTATTTATTGAAAGTCTCCTAAATACCAGGCACTGAGTTTGGTGCTGGGACTTCAACAGTGAGCAAAAACGTCTATGGACCAAATTTAAGTGAGTTTAGAAGATACTGAGCAGACTGATATTCTGCAAGAGACCATGACCTTTGGATTCAAATAGATCTGGCTTTGAATTCCAGGCCTGCTGCTTACTATCATTCAGACCTTGGCAGCATTCGAGATTTACATGGTTTTATTCAATGTATTTGAGGGGATCCGCTTCTGCATGTGTAGCTGGTAATAAGACACTTATTCATTTGCATCTTGCAAAGAAGCTCATCTAGCTAGGAATTTTCATTACTAGTCTCTTCCTCAAGAGATGAAGTTCTAGTAAATTGGTAATTGTGTTGTGCCTCTAAGCAGGAGTAAGTAAGTTAAATGTACTCTGATCTATGGATTTATTAACATGTGAGTCCGAGTCAATTTGAGCACTCTTTGGAACTATTATTAGGAAAGTCAAGGAGATAAAGGAGAAAGGAAACCTGTTTGTGAGCAGGTGGTAGGAGCAGGTAGGAAGGAGGATGAGATTGAATCTGTAATGAACAAACACTCCACTTCATTATATATTAACCAGACAGCTTTATTATTTAATGAAATGACTTGCCCCTTTATATCCTTCTTGTCTGGTATTTAATTACTGACCCAAACATTGCTTCAGTGGTAAACTATGTCACAAAACTTAAGGTCTCAGAATTTTAAGAGTCTGTGACTGGAGGAGTAGGATGCTTAAGGGTAGGGCCCCCATATTCTAGCCCATGTTGCAGTAATGGTTTTTCCTCAGGAAATACAGATAAGCAGGAACAAGAGAAGGATGGATAACAAAAAGAGAAACAAACCAAAAAAAAAAAAAAACCCACAAACATTTTATGTTCCAAATTATTAACACATATAAACTATGGTTCAGAGAGAGAATACTATAATGGTCAAAGATAAATTAACAATAATAAATACAGCTCAGATCCTTAAAGATTTTGAATCCAAAGTTCTAGATACCAGGGTTTTTGTTCATCCTTGTTTTTGCTTTTTAGTTTAATTTGATTATTGTAAGAATACTTAAGATGAGATTGATCTTCTTAAACTTTAAGTGTCCAAACACATCATTAACTATATTTACAATTTGTGAGTGGAACTCTAGAGTTTATTCACCTTCTTTTACCAGAACTTTATGCTAATTAATTAGTAACTCCCCCGATCCCCTTTCCCAGGCCCCTGGCAACTAGCATTCCGTTCCTTGAATCTGACTATTTTAGATGAATAAATGCAAGTGGAATCAGGTAAGATTTGTTTCACTTACTGCCTTCAAGGTACACCCATGTGTTGCATATTGCAGAATTTCCTTCATTTTTAAGGCTGCATAATATCCACTGTATGTATATACCACATTTTCCTTATCCATTCATCTCCCTATAGATTTAGGTTGTTGCCAGAACTTAGCTATTGTGAATAGTGCACCAGTTAGCATAAGAGTGTGAATAACTTCTCACGATCCCGATTTTCATTTTTCTGGCTGAATATCCAGAACTAAGATTTCTGTTTCATATGATAGTTCTCTCTATATATTTTTGGGAAACTTCCACAGTGTTTTCCTTAGCAGCAGCACCATGTTGCATTCCCACCAATAGTGTACAGGGATGCTAATTTCTGTACATCCTGGCCAACACTTACTGTCTTTTGTATAAGGTGTTATCTCATTGTGGTTTTGATTGTTATTTTCCTGATGATCAGTGAGGTTAAGCCTTTTCTTTTTTCCTTTTAAATACCTTTTAGCCATTTGTATGTCTTCCAAGACTCCTCAAGTCCTTAAACTTAACATTCTATATTTGGATTATTATTTTTTTTACTGTTGAGTTAGAGAAATCCCTTATATATTTTGAAGACCAACTCATCATAAATACGATTTGTAAATATTTTCTCTGGCTTGTAGGTTGCTTTTTCACTCTTTGTTATTTCTTTTCCTGCACAGAGCTTTTTAGTTTGATGTAGTCCCACTCGTTTATTTTCGCTTTTGGTTTTTTGGTTTTTGATTTTTGGGTTTCGGATTTTTTGGTCTGTGTTTTTGTTGCAATGTCCATGGGATCATTGCCGGACCAGTATCATACAAATTTCTCTTTGTTTTCTCCTAGAAATTTATCATTTCAGGTCTTATATTTTACTCTTTAATCCATGCTGAATTTATTTATGTATATAAGATGAGGGTCTAATTTTATTTATTCTTTTTCTATAGCTATCTGGTTTCCTCAATACCATTTATTAAAGAGATGATCCTCTCCTCATTGTGTATTCCTGGCACCCTGTTGAAGATCAGGAGACTGTATAGGCCTGGATTTATTTCAGGAATCTTTGTTTTGTTCCATTGGTCCATATGTCTGTTTTTATGCTGGGACCATATATTTTTGATTAACTGTAGCTTTGGAATGTAATTTGAAATCAAGAAGTGTGATGCTTCCAACTTTGTTCTTACTTCTCTGGATTGATTTGGCTATTCCTAACCTTTTGTTGTTCCATACGAATTTAAATTGTTTTCTTTTATTTCTGTAAAACATGCCACTGGAAATTTGATAGGAATTGCATTAAATCTGTAGATTTCTTTGGGTAGTATGGACATTCTACCAATATTAGTTCTTCCAATCCATAAGCATGGTTTCCATTTTATTTCTATCTCGTTTAATTTAATTCAGCAGTGTTCCACAGTTTTTCATTTACAGATCTTTCACCCCCTTAGTTAATTCATTCCTAAGTATTTTCTACATCATTGTAAATGACAGTGTTTTTCTAATTTCAGATAGCATTGTTAGTATATAGAAACATAAGTGATTTTTGTATGCTATTTCCTACAACTTTACTGAATTCATTGCTTAGTTCTAACAGTTTTTTTGGTGGACTCTAGTGTTTCTCTATAGAAGATATTATTGTCTGCAAACAAGGAAAATTTTACTTCTCAGTTTCTGATCTGATACAGTTCCTGTATCTCTTGTTCCTTACCTAATTGCTTTGTCTAGGACTTTTGGTGCTATATTAAATAGGAGTGCTGAGAACGGCATCCTTATCTTTTTCCTGATCTGAGAGGAAAAATGTTCACTTTTTCATAGTAAATATTAGCTATTAATCATATAGGCCTTTGGCTTTTCATATGTGGCCTTCATTATTGAAATAATTTATTTCTATTCCCAGTTTATTATCAGCTTTTTATTATGAAAGGTTTTTGAATTTTGGCAAACATTTTCTGCATCTATTGAGACAATCATGCAATTTTTAGCTTTTATTTTGTTAATATGGTGTATCACATTAATTGATTTTCATATGTTGAACCATCTTTGCATCCCACAGATAAATCCCACTTGTTCATGGTGTATGATCCCTTTCATATAGTGTTGGTTTCAGTTTGCTAGTATTTTGTTGAGGATTTGCGTTTGTATTCATCATGGATATTATTGGCCTGTAGTTTTCTTGTGATGTCTTTGCCTGGCTTTTGTAACTCATAAATGAGTTTGGATGAGTTCCTTCCTTTTCAATTACTTGGAAGAAGGACTGGCATTGATTCTTCTTTAAATGCTTGGTAGAATTCACCAGTGAAGCCATCTGGTTCTGGGCTTTTCTTTGTTAGGAGCTTTTTGATTATGGATTCTATCAGTGTTTTTTGGTTTGTTGGTTTGTTTGTTTTCTCTCAAGCACTTTGAAAGGGTCTAGAAAGATAGAGCTGAGGATATATAAATGTGTTTTAGGATGAAATTCCCATGGGAAGAGGTTTTTGGGGGTTAAGTATTGGTGTATATTCAGTAAAATGGCTGATATGCAATTCTAGCATTGTCCTTTGACTCCCTCCAACATGCACACACACACACACACACACACACACACCTGCTTCCCTTTGTAGCATAATAAGTGGAACTTTGTGCTCACACTCCAGGCACATGAGTCCCTGGTATAAGGTTCCTATTATTTTCTATATCTAGCACCCTAGATAGAAACATTTATTTTTGCTTCCTTTTGAGCAGGTATGAAAAAATGCCTTGCTCTGTCTGGAAGTGGTCTTCATGGGTTTTGGCACTGCCAAAATGAGTGAAAGTTATTTGAAAACCCAGGAGGTGCTCCTTGCTCTCTAGCACCATTGCAAAGAGGTAAAAATGAAGCAGAGTGAGATCAACCCACTTGCTCAGGACCACCCAGGCAGAAGGTAGAGTTAGAACCAGTCTTTTCAACTTCACACCCTGTTTTGGTTTTTCACTATACCATTCCCAAAGCCATCAGAGAAATCCTTGTACCACTCAATCCAATTGTTTCATATAATTTGTAGGAATAGTGCCATTAGGATTCTGTTGTTCTCTTTTACTAGGGAAAAACCCTTAATTGGCCTATATATGAAGAAGTTCTTCAACTCTCAAATGTGTAAATGTGTATGATATGCCCCGTGTCAGTCCTGAGCATGCACTGTTCACATGCAAAGACCCCATTACTGATCACCGGCTTGTGAAAGTATGACATAAGATATTGTCTAATGGTGATGACATGACCACATAAACATGTCTACAACTATTTGTTCCATCACCAGAGAGGTCAAAGATATTGGCAGTAGATCAGCCAGCCAGATGGAAGGGTGCCTTTTACTATCATTACACACAGGAGGGTTCAGCTGGGAGTTATAACATCCCTGTTTGTCCCTAGTTAAGTGTTTTTCAGTGCAGGCTTTGAAAATCAGTTCAACCTGTGGGCACTACCAGAAAAAAATAAACTATATCTATTGCAACAATAAACATATAAAGGATGTCACAGAAGGAGCTTGGGGTCAAAACTGAGTGGGAAGTGAGGAGAGAGAAGACATTTAGCCTGCTACTCAGAAGGCAGTCAGCACAGACTCTGGGTTTAGATCACCTGGGCTACAATTGTGCCTTTGCCTCTGGTTTAGAGGAATTGCCTGGGAACCAGATTTCGATACAGGGATATGATTGTACTGCTGAATCAAACATGTAGGGGAATAAAGGAGCAGGCTGACGCAGAAGGAGAAGTTGAATCGATATGATGAGACACAACAGAAATCCCACAGGTTGCTTGGGAGTTACAACAACTTACTGGGATTACTCTCTGAAGCAGGGTGCCAAACTCCTACATCTCTATACTCATCAGTCACTGGACACAAGCAGTTCCTGGAGATGATCCTATTTAGAACCCAGGTGATCTCTTTTCAGCTGAGGAAAATCCCCAAGAAGGTCTCAGCTGAGAGATGTCAGCTATCAACTCTTCCCAAGAGCTGGGAGAATGAGTACATTAGTTGTGAAGGTGGAATCTTGGTGACGCACACGGTGTTCTCTATTGTCCACCCCTTGTACCACTCAGATCCATTTATTTCATATAAGTTGTGGGAATGGCACCATTAGGATCCTATTGTTCTCTTTTACCAGGGAAATTTAGAAGAGAAAGTTGAGTGGAATAACTAAAGGCCCTGCTAATGCAGCTGAACTTGAAGACCCCATTAAACTCATCATGCCTCTTCCTTCCTATCCATATTCAATTCTATGCACCCCCAACTAATGCTTCTGTGGGTATCGAAGCTAATTTGGTGGGGTGACAAACACCCTCATCAGATGAGGGATCCGAGTCCTTGGTGACCCTGCTTTCCTTAGGCCATGTCCACTGCTCTTATGTACTTGCTTTCAAACTTAGCAGGAGGCACTCTAGAGGGTGATCTGTAAAAGCTACCCTACATCAGGTCAATGATCAGAACTAACTACTCCTTCCTCTACCCTTTTCTTGCTGATCTCTTGGCCTACGGAAACCAAAGTAACAAGCAAAAACCATGACTTAGAGTTTGTTAAGACATTTTCCTCTGCCCATGGTGAAAGTATGTCCCTCTGGGAACTATGGTTTCTAAAACTGCCAAGTTCAGAGTTGTGAGGTTGAGAAGTACAAATTCTCAAAAGTGTTACCTAGAATGATGGTAAATAGCACTACTTTAATTTCAGTCCTTGATTCTTAGACTAATGCATTTACCTACTGAGATAAAAAGCTAAAATGGGCGATTTTGTGTGTATTCTGCATCTTTGATAATGGTGCTTTAAGTAGACACCTCAATAATGCCTTTAAAAAGCATCATGGAAGGGCACCTGGGGGCTCAATTAGTTAAGCATTTGCCTTCAATTCAGGTCAAAATCTCAGGGTTCTGGGATCAAGCCCTGTGTGGGGTTCCCTGCTCAGCAGGAGTCTTCTGCTCCCTTTCCCTCTGCCTCTTCCCCGTCTGCTTTTGCTCTCTCTTTCTCTCTCTTAAATAAACAAACAAACAAATAGATAGATAAATAAATAGAATCTTTTTAAAAAAGTATCACATGGGGCACCTGGGTAGCTCAGTTGGCTAAGCAACTGCGTTCAGCTCAGGTCATGATCCTGGAAACCAGGGGTCGAGCCCCACATCGGGCTTCCTGCTCGATGGGAAGCCTGCTTCTCCCTCTCTCAGTCCCTCTGCTTGTGTGCCTTCTCTAGCTATGTTTCTCTCTGTCAAATGAATAAGTTAAAAAAAAATCTTTAAAAAAAATAAAAATAAAAAGTATCACAGAAGCTTCTGGGTGGTATACTATGTGATAGGGCCAATGAATCCCATAGTCATGTGTCAACAGTCACATGTATTTTGCTGTCAAGTAGGATTGTTAGACTGCAATGATATTACACATAGTCCTATGCTGGAAGATGAAATAGTCTCTAATCCCTAAGATCACAGTGCTGGTTGAGACCCTGAGAGCAGGAAAGGTAAATCCATATCTAGCTTGTGTGTTTATTCTAGTCGAGATGAATCTTTATACTTTCTAGGGTGAGAGAAGTCCATTGTAAACAACTTGTCATTGAGTCATCAAATGGAGGGTTGGTTTTGTTTTGTTTTGCTTTTCAGCTGGTTGGTCTTCTTGAGAGGGGGTGTCATCTTGGAGTGTCAGAATTGGTCTCACATTGGAGGTTTGGACATTTGACATTAGCAGTAGCTTAGGCAGCCTTGGTGAGTTAAAAGTCCTGCCATTGAGTCCATGCATAGACTCCATTTCTACCACCATGTCTACTTTGTAAATCCATTGTGCTTGCACAGGGTGACCAAATATAGACACTGTCCAACTTATTCTGTCTACTATGTTGTTTGGTGTCTCTTTTATGACAGATGCCCTCTGATTAGGGTTGGCATTAACACATGCCATCAGGATCCTTGCACTTCATGCCTATTCTCATTCCTCTTATTTGAATTCATCATTCCCAATCTTTCAATCATTTTTCTTCAAAGTCCAAGCAATGAGACAAACTATTTGTCATTGTTCATTGTATTGTGTATATTTTTCCCCCAGGACGACACTTCTCACTCCATAGAATGAAGAAAAAAGTACACTGGCCAAAGCTTTGTGGACTGGGAATATTTTACCTCCCTTTTCCTATTTATTTATTTATTTATTTATTTATTTATTTATTTTTAATTTATTTTAAAGATTTTATTTATTTGACAGTGAGAAACACAGCTAGAGAGGGAACACAAGCAGGGGGAGTGAGAAAGGGAGAAGCAGGCTTCCCGCTGAGCAGGGAGCCCGACGTGAGGCTCGATCCCAGGTCTCCAGGATCATGACCTGAGCTGAAGGCAGTCACTTAACCAACTGAGCCACCCAGACGCCCCCTCCCTTTTCCCTTTTAATGTCACTGCTGAGTGTGGCTGAAACTTGGCTTTGTTTTTCTTCTGTCAGCTGGTCACAGGTGACTCCCCCATGTTGCCACATGGTGAGCTAAAGGAGAAGAACCCTAAGTACTGGTGATAGATATGATGTCTGGACCACCTGTTTGTTCAGCTTACTTATGCCCTCTCCCAGAGATACTACTTCTATCTTATGACTTGGTGGGTTTGATAGAACCCAGCTCATGATAGATAATTATGGACACAAGGTTGCCTGAAGCCCATTTGTCAGGATCTCAGAATACTACTGGTACTGCCCTTCCCTATATTCTGATTCTCCTATTGTAGCCTCCCCTAAATTACATATGACATCTTTTCCCATCATAGATATCTCTAATACCACAGGATCTGTAGGATTTATAGCCCAAGTAGCAGAACTACTTACAAAGCCTAAACTATTGGAGACCCTTCTTATTTTGAGTCTCAGCTGGTAATCTTTTGTATCACCTGGAAATGGCTCAGACAGTATTTCTAAGTATGAAATATGCTACCGCCAGAATCTGGACAGTCCTACCAGGATGCCATGTTCTATTAGCCACTTTCATAGCTTCCTATATAGTCAGACCATATAGTTGCTAATCTAGATGTTTATTCTTATTGAAAAATTATGTCCTCTTCACATTCATATGTTGAACTCTAGCCTCCAGTGTGAACATATTTGAAATACTTAATGTTAAATGGGGTCATAAGGATCAGGCCCTGATATAATAAGACTGGTATCCTTAAGAGAAGAGAAAGAGACAGAGGGATGTGTAAGCACAGAGGAAAAGGTAATGTGAGAACACAGAAGTGGTCTCCCTGCAAGCCAGGAAGAGAGACTTCACCAGAAACCAGCCCTGCTTGTACCTTGATTTGGGACCCCTATCTCTAACAACTATGAGAAAACGAATATCTGTTACCCCAGTTCATGGTGTTCTATTAGGTATCCTGAGCAGACTAATATGTTCTTTATGGTATTTGTGCCAACCTTGCTTTTAATGAAAATTCTACCACCTAGCCTCTACTAGCTATTACTGAATCCAGCTGCTGTGTAACAGCAGCTTCTCTTGTAAGCCTTGGCCTGTAGAGGATAGCCCCCACTGAGCTCCTCAATGATACTTTATGATTCTTTCCTCTAGAAAATTCCCTATCTCTCTAGCACAGGGACTACCTTGTGGGCTCTCTTGCTGAATCACTCAACTGGTATATCTTCCAGCCTTAAATAGATATCCATTAGAGCATGCTCAGTCTCTAAGTTTTTTTATTCTTTCTTTCAATACCATATTTTATTCTACCATTATGTAATTTCTGTATCACTTTTGAAAGATTTTTTAGGAGTCATCCTACCACATTGGCAACATCTTTTGAAATCCTTAACAGGTATTAAATCCTGTATCACGATAAAATGCTCACATATCAATAAACTCCATTATCCGGTTCTGTGTTCTGCCCTTGTTAATCTAGCATCCTCAGAATCCTGTCCCATGTTTTCTTCTGGCTCCTGTGCTCCATGTTGGTTATATCCGACAGCTCCTTCAGGATATAATTCCTTTCTCCCTTAGAAGATCTGGCACTTCTCTGGCCAGGGTATACGGTGATTTGACCCTAGCTCTTGATCTGATGGGAGAGGAAGGGAGTCAGAGGTAAATCCTGCAAGGCGGGGCCTCTGAATTTTCTTTACACAAGGAAGACAGCTCTGGTCTTGAACTGGGAGGAACCGGCCACTTCTCCAAGTGAAGAATGTTTAGAGGGAATCTGTGGTTTCAAGGTTTGTGAGTGGGTAGGCCCAGATATCCCTGTGCTAAATCTCAAGATCCCATTTCTTTCAAACTAAGCCTCCCACATTTGCACAGCAGATTAGCTAAGCCTGATAAATCAACCTTCTCTGGAGTTCTACTACTCTTAAAATTAAGTCCAGAAAGGGAACCTGAGTTTTCCTGCTTCAACCTCAAGACGTAAGCCTCTTTGTATGCTGCCAATGAGACCCGTTAACTCCCCTTTCAGCTGGTGATTAATCATTCTCAATCTTCTATTGTCTTTCTGTGCTACGTCCTGGGCACTAAGCAGAAGCCATCAGATGACACTGTCATTATAATCAATATTTACCAGATCTTCTCATATTGCTGCTACCAGCACTCCCTTCTGCCAATTTCTAGCCCAAGATCCCTACTTTGAAAGTTTTAACAATTGCATCGTTATGTCTTGTTAGAGTTGATCATTACTCCACCAAACACTCGGGCTTTTTATTGCCATTGAGATGGCTAATTCAGGTCTAAAGCCCATTGAAGAGTTCCCCCCAGCCCTTGGACCACTTCTACTACCAACCGTCCAAGGTGGATTTCTCAAAAAAGACTTTGAGGAGACTGGAGTGCAAGAAGTTTATTACGGAGTGCCCCGGAATGAGGAGGGTGTGAAGTCACTAGGACTGGGCAGAAGGAAGAGTTGGGCTGTAATGCATTTGCAATGAGACCTCAGCCAATCTCACTGGGAGCTCCAGAGGTGGTACTAATCTTCACAAGAGTATCTCTTAAGGTGGGGGGTGGGGCAGATTTTTATAGGCCTCACCAACAGGCATTGGCTGTAGGCTACCTCTCAGGAAGGGACATGACTTCAGGCTTTATGGTTTCTCTGCTGAGGACTCTGCTTAGAGAGGAACTCAGCTGGAAGCAGCTAGTTACCAATGCTCTGCCCAGCCTGAGATCATCTTACTCCTGAAGGTATTTGCTACAGGCTGGCCTTGTTTTTGTGTCTTACTTCCTTTGCTATATATTTAAGAAGATCCTAGGATTTTCGGTTATTAAAATGATTGATCATTTAATTCATATAAAGTACTCACTAATGTATAAGCATTCAAGAAAATCTTAGATTCTAATAAAATACATTAATGTTTTGGTAATAATACTAACCATGACTTACATGAGTTCAAGCTGTGTAGACTTGAAAGAGATGTGACACTCCGCATTGTATTAAGTATCCTCATTAAGTTGTTTTGTTGTGGAAAATAGAAATCATACCAGTTAGAAGCCAGGTGACGTTTGGAGAAGTAGAAGAACTTGGGTTTAGGTGGACCCAGTGTAAAGGTCGTGGGCAGTGGGGTTACAGAGCTTTTATAGGGCAGTGCAAGGGGTCGGGTTCCAAGGGCTGTGCTGACTGCTGGTAGGTGGGTTTAAATGCAGGGGAGAGGGGTTGCTTTAGGCTGCAACAGCATTTAGGGCAGTGCAGGAAGGTCGGGGCCAGCAGCCTGGGTATAGAAGCAGAAATGGCTGATTTTCTCTTGCTCACACGGGGCTTCTGGTTATCTCTTAGTATTGCTAGTAACCTTCCATCTTCTGGGGCTGCCAGGGTAATTTTCCTCTTCAGTTTTAAATAATGCAAGTCACTACCTGTAAGAATCCCTAAAAAAATAGAAGTAACACTAATGAGGACCATCTTGCCATATTAGTTGGCAGGAATTAACAGAAGAATATAGACTTTTCTAACAGTCTAGAGCTACCAGTTTATAGGACATTTCTAAGCCATAGGTTATAAATAAGGATGCTTGTTTTTGATTCTAGGAGTATTGAGAAAATTCAGGGAAAATGGAGAACTGAGAAATCAGTGTGGGGAATTCTGGGCAATGTGGTGGACATTGAGGAATAGCGGGAAAATATTTACTGACTAGACCAGCTTGTTTGTGAATCTTGAGTCAGATTCTTATATCTAAAGGTTATTCTAATAGATATAAGCTTATAAAGCAACTATTTCTCATGAATTGTTAAAGGAGTATAACAATCCTGCCTAACTCCTAGGTTTGTTGTAAGAATGAAATAAGACCAAATATTTAAAGTGTTTAACACAATGAATGGTTCGTGGTGGATATATATATATATATATATATATGTATATATATATATATATATATTTATTTATTGGCTATTAGAGCAAGACAGTCGACTCGGGCAAGCAAATGTGGTGATGGTGATGAGTAATGGAACATGTAAATGAGACCTACCCAGCCTAATATTTGCCCTCAGGGAACCACCTCATATTTCTTATGGTGCTTAAAATAGTCTCTGGACTACCTTGATAAAAGTTCATAGTCAAGCTCTGTACTTGGACCTTGGGAGAAAGAAACTGGTACATACTTCAGATATGGAAAATGTTTTAATGGTTTGCCTTTTATTTTTTATTTTTTATTTATTTATTTATCTTTAATGGTTTGCCTTTTAATCGATGCTTTCTAGCTGCTCTGTTCCCTCTCATGTTTGTCTCCTTAAGCAAAGTGTTAAAATCCTTTTTTTTTAATGGCATGCAGTAGGACAGTGTGTTTCTGCAGGACATGGCTAAAACTTGTTGACATTCAGCTGAAATTGGATAATCCATTCATTATTCATAAACCTGCTCACATAATGGAAGATGTTTCCTTTTCCCTTAAAAAAAAAAGAAAGAAAGCCACACAATAAGAATGTTTAATTAATGGCTTGTGCAAAGATTTACTTGTTTTGTGGATTTAGCAAATTCTCTCAGCCGATTCCTCCCAGATGCAGACAAGCCTGTTTGTTTATATGCATTAGCTCTTCTAAAACCCAGCCGGGTATTAGAATTATTCTTGAAGTAACTCAGGTAGTTTCTGAGATAGGGGATGTGTGTCTTCAGCTTCTCACCCACCACAGTAGACTCTTTATGAAGCATCTCCAAGTCTTCAAAGGAGGTGTTAGATGAATCTGTCCCACCTTGCTGGAATGTAGAGAGCAATTCCCAATTATAAACTATTTCTTATCAACTACTCACTTATAGACACATCAACAATGTGTTTTTATAAATCTTCCATTAATTTTCCCTTAGTCTTTTTTTTAATAAATATTGTATTTATTTATTTGACAGAGATAGAGAGAACAAGGGGATTGGCAGGCCGAGAAAGCAGGAGAAGCAGGCTCCCCACTGCGCAAGGAGCCTGATGCAGGTGTTCAGTCCTAGGACCCTGGGATCACGACCTGAGCTAAAGGCAGATACTTAACCTACTGAGCCACCCATTATATTTACTAAATGATTTCAATTGTCTCAAAATTAGAGACCTATATATTTGTAGGTGGACAACCTAAAGCCAGTTGGTTACTGGGACAAGATTCCCAAAAGTTTTGTGCTTGTAGGATGACATCATCAAAGAGACAGGGCTCTGGAGATAATCATTTATGTATAGGTGGGGCCTCAAATAAGAAATCAAAGGTCCTGCCATAGCTCGCTTTTGGTTCTTTCTTACTTAATTTGGGTTGGCATGTTCTTATAACTCCTTTTCTGTGCATTGATATTCTGTGAAACTTCTACCTTCCTAGCTCAGCATTTAGCAACCAAGTTAACCTCATTGCTTAAGTTCCCAGCATACTTGAAAGTCATAACAGTTCATTTTTTTCAACATTTTGCCTCTCCCATACAACAACAGATTTATTTTCAATATTAATCATGAAATGAAAAGATCAGCCAGAGGTAATAGTAGCTGGAAGAAGGGAAGAAAATGCAAACTGTAATTTTCCTTTATTGAAATTCATATATGTAATCATGCTAATTAACAAATAATTAAAAATAATGTTAAAAAAGAAAAAAGTAATAATTAACAATTTAAAATACATTATATTTTTAGATAAAGGGGGAAAAGTATACCTACATATTGGATGCAGTAATGAATAATAATATGGCAGTTTCTGGTTTTACACCTTACCTTCTGCAAATTAGTAAATGATCTCATCCAAATTGATCCTTTTCACACATTCTTATTCAGTAGATAATATAGCTATATTTGTCTATGTTAATCTGTCTTTATTGATAGTTGAAGAAAACATCTTATTAATCTTAGTTTCAAAAGTTTCTTTCACATGAAGCAATAGAGAAATCATTAAGAAAAATCTTAAACTCCAGGGTAAGTTTGCCACACACATAAAAATTCCTTTTCATCATCAATTCCAGAAATTATAATAATGCCCATGTCTTTTTCTTCCAAATTCATTTTTTTCAGCTTTTAAGTGTTTCTTCAGTAGAAAAATTTTGAACACAAATAAAATGTTCTAATGGTCAAATGCAATGACAGAATTAAACCAACTCAAGTTCTGTATCTTGGTCTTTGTAGTCACTGCATTGTCATTATTTTGAATCTACTGAATCTACTTTTTAAATGCAGGACTATATAGTGCTACAGATCTTAGAGATGCACTGTGCCTGTAGCAATCCTAAACTACTCTGAACATTAAAAACACAGAACTAATGTGTGTAGGTTAGTTTGATTACCTTCCATGTAGCATACAATGTTTATTAAAGAATAATAAATATAAACTAATTTAGATCTTATACCTATATTTTATCTTGTTTTGTTTTTATCTTTTATTTTTTAATTTAAATTTTATTTTATTTTTTCAGTGTTCCAAGATTCCAAGCTTCATTGTTAATGTACCCAGGCTCCATGCAATATGTGCTCCCCTTCGTATCTATATTTTAAAATGCAGCAATAACTGGAATAATTGCTTAAAACTTAGACCAATAAAATATATTTTTTCTATGAAGGAGTGTTTTATCACTGACATTGTTGTAGAATTATTGGTTCACAGCAATAATAAAAAGTAGACAGAGCTATCACTATCCACCTATTAAAATGACCAAAATTCAGAACAATGACAGTACCAGATCTGGCGAGAATGTGGGCAACAGGAATTCTCTTTGATTACTTTGGGAATGCAAAATACTATGCTTTGGAAAACAGTTTGCCACTTTCTTACAAAACTAAACATGTTCTAACCATATGATGCAGCAATTATGCTTCTTAATATTTACCCAAAGACATTGAAAACTCATGCCTGTACATAAAGTTGCACAGAGATGCTTATTCATAATTGCCCAAATTTGGAAATAATCAAGATGTCCTTCAGTGGTGAATGAATAATGCTAGACTGTAGTATAACTAGACAATGGAATGTTATTCAGAGCAAAAAATAAATGAGCTATTGAGTTATGAAGAGACAGAGCAGAACCTTAATTTTTTACTTAGTGAAAGAAGCCAATCTGAAAAGGCTATATACTGTATGATTCAAATGATATTGCATGCTGGAAAGCATAAAACTATAGAGACAGTGAGAAGATTTAGTGGTCTCCAGGGATGGGTGTGAGGGTGGAGGAGGGTTGAAGAGGCAGAGCACAGAGGACTTTTAGGGCAGTGAAAAATTCTGGATGATACCACAATGATGGATAGATCATTAGACATAGACTACCCAAACCCATAGAATACAAGAGTGAGCCATAATATGAACTACAGACTTTGGATGATTATGATGTATCATTATAGGCTTGTCAGCTGTAACAAATTGTACCACTCTGGTGGGAGATGCTGATAAATGGGGGAAGCTGTGAGTTGGAGGGACAAGAGGTATACAGAAAAATCTCTAAACCTTCCCCTCAATTAAGCTCTAAAACTAAAACTTCTCTGAAAAAGTAAACTCTGAGTTAAAAAAAAAAGTAGACTGACATTATTTAGTAGTATTATTGTTTTTAAATCCTCAAAAGAAAACATGCTGCACCCCCATTTCTGTCTGCACTGGGACAGACCACCCCCACTACTTGTCCTTGTACCCAGCTACTGCTCTGCTTCCTTCTGGGGTTTTTTTGTTCACCATCTCAGGAAAATTTCCTGTAAGTTTAATGATCTTGTATCACAAATACACCAGGGCTAATGCAATCTACTCTAAGCCATTCTCTACTTTTCTGATAAATTTGTCAAACCAAGTAAGCATGGAGGAGGACTGTGGGCAATTTTAATTTTTTTAAGAGAATGAAAGAAAAAAATATGCCTGAAAGCAATGGAAAGTAGATGAGACTCAACAATAAATCAAAAAGACTGAACTGCCCCAGCTAATTCAGTCAGAAAGGAGTAAACAACTGCAGAAGCTTGATTCAGACTATTACCTTTAATGCATTAGAAAAAGAGACAGAAGAGAGAAAATGACTAAGTAATACATGTGAATTTCACACTTCACACTTTGTCACTTAACATAGCTTCTACCTTGCTCCTATCATCCTGCACTGATACAACATCTGAACAATAGAGAAAGGAAGGAATAATGGGCTCCTTTTTGGAGAAATTAATTCAGTGAGACATAAATAAGAATACTCTTCTGAAAGAGAAATTCAAAAGCAAATGTGTAGAAAACAACTTGAGCTAGGAGGGGCAGCAGAAAGGCAAACACTGGATGGGAAAAAGAATTTGAATCCTTGAACCATGAATTCAATGCTTGCATCCATTCACTCCTTTCAACAAAATATATTAATAATTTATTAATGTCAAGCATTGTTCCAGGTGATGAAAAAATACAAGTGTAAACTAATCTCCATGATCTGTGCTCTGACCCACTGATGAATGCAAATTATCACATTTACACAAAATACCAAATCTCCATATTCTGTACCTCTAGTTGTCTGATTAGGAAGCAGTCTAGTTTTCCCAAAGATCCTTCCTCTTCTATTTTTCTCTTTAGACATCACTGGCATGGAGTGGCCAGGGAGGGCTGTCTGCCATTATGAAGCTTGTTTTCCTCAAGGATTAGGTAAGGTTTAGATCATAAATGCTTTCATGCCATGTAAATTTACCTGGAATACCTAGGCAATGGGGAACCACTGAAAGACTTTTAACTCACAGCAGCCACAGAGAGATTTGTGTAGTTTTAGGAATTTAACACTGGTGTAGGAGGTTGAAGGGTGACATGCCACCCCTCCCAAAGGCAAAACACAAAAACAAACAAACAAACAAACCCCCCAAAAAACAAAACAAACAAAACAAAAAAACTGTACACACACACACACACACACACACGCAGATATCTCCACATCAAATCCGTAGGATCTGCGAATGTGATCTTATTTGAATAAAGAGTCTTTGCACATGTAATTAAGTTGAGGGTTGAGGGTCCTGGAATGAGTTTATTTTACATTATCTGGGTAGAGACTAAATCCAATGACAAGACTCATAAGAGACAAGAGAACAGACACATGCAAGAGATGTTGATGTGAAGGCATGTCAGAGAGATGTGGCTATAAGCCAAGAAAGCCAGCAACTATAAGAAACTGGAAAGGTAAAGAAGGGATTCCCTCCTAGAGTCCCAGAGGGCATGGAAGACTGCCAACACCTTGACTTCTGACCTCTAGAATTGCCAGCCAATAAATTTATCTTGTTTTAAACCAGCAGTTTGTGATAATTTGCTATGGTAGCCACAACGAAACCAAAGCAACTGGTGGCTACATTAAAGCTGTGCTTAATAGAGGAGGGGCTGTAATGGCCCACACCATTACTCCAGGACATCGCTAGAAGAATATATATCAAAATGGTAACTTTGGACGATGGTACTGTATATAACTTTTATTTTCCTCCTTATTTTTTATTTATGTTTTCTAGTTTTTATAGAATGATAGACACATACAACTATAGCTAAATACAGAAAAAATAAGCCAAGTGAGATAATAAGGCCTTCAACTGAGGCAGTAGAAGGCGGGATTGAGAAGAGAAAATGTTTCTTATCTATCTATATCTCTACCTATCCATCTATCTACCCACCCATCATCTATCTAATAAATATTTTCTGGGTGCTCACTAGATGCTGTTTTAAGCTCTGTATAAACAGTAGACATTACAAAGAAAAACACAGATCTCTGCCTTATGGATGTTATATTCAAGGAGAGAAAGCCTTAGAGTTTTGAATAAAGGTATAGAAAACTTAGTTTTAAAAGGATCACTCTGGATGCTGTGTGTAGGGACTGTTAAGAATAAAGTGAAAATAGGGAGAACAGTTCAGTGGCTATTCCTATTATCCAACTGAAAGGATTGTGAGTGACTTGTGCTATGATATGACCTACGAGGCTGGCTTTCTTCCTGTGACTGGCTGGAATAGAGCCAAAGGGAATAAGGAAATTACCTTGATGCTTTCAAGGCATAGAAGTATGGGAGGTTGAGAAAGGCTCTTGGTCGGAGATGTAGTTCTTCATCAGTATGCATGGAAGCAAGGAGGCTAGGGGTGCTGAGTCAGTCTTTGAGTACATCAGGCTCTCTCCTGTATCCTGCTGATTGGGTAGACATGGCACTCAAAATGAAGTGATCCAGTGTAGCTGAGTAGGAAGACTTCACAAATTGGTAACATCACTGCATCTTGTCCTCCTACTCCTCAACTCCATTTCTGAGGACACTGCCCATGACACAGAACTTGTAGAGCCTACCCCCATTTCATGGCATCTCTTATAACACAAGAATATGTTGTAGTAAATTAAGTGGTAAGAAATTTTTCCATGCTTTCAGTTCTAGGGTCAGGGACTATCCCCAGCTGCTCCCTAACAAATGAACACAGGAAGATCACTGATGACATTTTTGTGGTTGATCATCAGGGTATTCTTGGGAAACAGTTTTTATTATTGAAAATTGTCCCGCTAACTGACAGTGTTGGTCACTGAACTAGCTAACGAAAAAGAAATCACATGCCCCCTTTCCTCAAAAATAACAAAGTAGACCAGTTCCAAACAACTATTCCCTGCTCAAAATTTTGTAATTATCCTAACTCCATTCCAAAAAAGATTTGCCATTGACTAATGTTTAATCCAACTCCTAAAATGGTGCAAGAAAATTAAAACCCTATGTAGAATGTTCAAAAGTGAGACTTGTTTATTTTTTTAATTGAGAACTAGAAATAGAATGAACCGATCAAACAGCTAACTAATATCAATGCCTCAAGCAGCAGAAGTTTTGGGCTTAGATTGAGTTGCCGATCACTTGGGCAGCCCAAACATAAAGGATAGATGAGATAAATATTACAGTACTCGCAGTGTCTAAAAAAAACCACCATATTTCATGCATAAGCCTATTTTATTATATGAATATCCCCACCCCAATTTGTTTTAAAATGATTTTAAATGCCGCCAACCATTTGAAGTCTTCTTCAAATCTCTGCTCCCTTGGGGCACCTGAGAGTCTCCATTGGTTAGGTGTTGGACTCTTGATTTCCTCTCAGGTCAAGCATGATTTCAGGGGCATGATCTTGGGGTCATGAGATCAAGACCCACATGGAGTCCCACACTGAGCTCCACACTAGGTGCAGAATCCACTTGGAATTGTCTTTCTCCCTCACACTCTGCTCCTTCCCCTGCTCTCTCTCTCTCTTTTTCCTTCATTAAATAAATAAAGAAATTTTAAAAAAAACCCTTAAATCCCAGCTCCCTTGAACACACAATTACAAGGTATGCTGGAGGGCTTACATGCCATCTACTATCACTGTCTTTTCAGGATTCCAGATTATTCCAAATTGTAGGGGGACTCCAAGTACCCCCCAAAGTTTGTATTTAGGATTTTAGAGTTCAGTCCTCATGAAAAAGTGATGAATTCCTTTTGTTTCTGAGGGAAGAAAGTGTTTTAGCTTGCTTTTCAAAAAAAGGAGAAGAAACATCCTGGATGGGAAGATAAAAGCAATAAAGAGATTCTGCATCCGCAGGAAGGAAGAATATCAGGACAAAAGATGTTAAGAGCATACATACAGAGCAGGTACTCAGGTCAAGGGACGAGATTAGAGTCTAACAGGCTGCAGTCTGAAGACATTGTTTAAGGGATTAGGGCACCTGTGTGACTCAAAGTTAAAGGTCATGGAAATTAATTTTAAGGAGGTGGGCATATAATCTTCTATTTCTGAATCTTGGACTATCTGTCTTTCCTACTAACTATGGAGTCAGTGTGGAGAATGTATCATTAATTTGATTGATACCAACAGTTACAGTTCTCATTGAGTCTCTTGTTGAGTTGGGGTGATTCTCTTAATAGAGGGTTTTTGGAAGAGGAATGCATGATAACCTCTCCTCCACATTCCTCAAATAATACCTTGCATACTTCTCTCTGTGTGTTGATGGCTTTCTACTACACTTTGTAATTTGATAGATATACCCTCTTACTAGAGAGTAGAGGCTTACATGTTCTACTTATGCCTGTATCCAACAAAACATCTAGTATACTGTTTTGTACATAGTAGGGACTAGATTGTATTTGTAAAACTTAAAGGGGAAAGGAGAACAAAGATTGAGAAATAAAACTAAACTTCCACAAAGACTATATAATGAATGCATCTCTTTCTAAATTACTTGAGTGATGGAGATAAATGCAACAGTAAAGTTCTGCTTAGGAACACCTGCTTTCTATTTGTCCTTTAACCCTTAGCTCAGAAAACTCTCTTTATTATGGATCCCATTTCTACTTCTATTTAGGATAGTTTGATAATCAAGCTATGATTATATATGCCTAACATCAGTTCCTCTATGACAGATGTGTGATTCATTCCAATCATCTTAACTCTGTATGCAGATGTTCCTACACTGTTCCATTTTCTTAATTACATAGTCTCCAAGGGCTACACCTGTGAGGGGATGCAATCCACAAATCTACAGAACTTAAAGAGAACTACCTTTCCCTGAAGTCTTCTCCCCAAATGTTAGAAAATGTAAGTGATTATTTTAACAAGCAGAATTTCTTCGCCTCAAGTCATGACCTGGTTATATCAGATAAATTCAAAGCTTCTGGGCAAGCACCTTAAGGCCATATCTTTTTCCCTCTCACCAGTTTTTGGCTGCTTGCCTTCAAACTGCAAGCTGGCAGACTTCACCCTTTAAAAGCTTAATTACCTGAAAACCCACTGGGCACCTAGAATCCCTGTACTTCTCAAATCTAGAGCTTGAGGATGGATGGAATAGAAATCTAGTGTACTTGACCTTCTCCCTTTCTGCCCATAGTCCAAGCCCCTATTACACCTACTCAAATCCTCTCTGAGGCCAGAAGTGCCAAGGATTTTTGCTGACAGATGTTTCTAGAAAAGCTCCTATTCATCTGAAAGACACTGGACCCCCTAGACCAGAGATCCTCAATAACGTGATCCCCATACCTTACACTAGCAGTCTCAGCAGCACCTGAGCATTTGTTAGAAAAGAGATTCTCGCGTCCTCGTCTAGACCTCCTCACTCAGAAACTCTAGGGGTGGAAATCTAGCACGCTGAGTTTTGACAAGCCCTTCAGGTGATTCTGATACCTGCTCCAGGTTGAGAACCACTGTACTGAGTAATTGAACCAATGGCATTTGGCTGGAGGTCATGGAGTTACTATTTATAACACCATGCAGCACTCACTAACCTCAGACTCAAAAGTTGCAGGAATCGGTGAGCTCATTTCAAAGCAAGGGCTCTCAACTTTGAAGGTGCTTCGATAGCCGGTTGGGTGCATTTGGAAATACAGCATGTTCTCCCGTGTGGCCCAAGGAACTGAGGAAATTCAGAGGACTCAAAATGTGAGTTGGTGAAATCTGGGGGGGCTGGAAAAGGAGAGACAGAGTGTCATAGAGTTACTCTATCCTTTTAGATTTGACTATCTGCACTGTTATTTTCCTCCTTTCGTTTTATCCCATAGATTTTGGTTTGTAGAATTCCTCTTTTCAAGAATGATTCAAAACAAGGATTTATCAAGTCCTACTGTGTGTAAGGTACACATCAAAAATATGTATCTATGGGTACCTCGGTGGCTTAGTTGGTTAAGTGTCGGACTCCTGGTTTTGGCTCAGGTTGTGATGTCAGGGTCCTGGGATACAGCCCTGAGTCGGGCTCCCTGCTTAGCGGGAAGCCTGCTTCTTTCTCCCTCTGCTCCACCACACTCTACTGTTCTCTCTCTCTAAAATAAAATCTTTAAATCTTAAAAAAAAAAAAAAAGGGAAAACACTACCATATTTTAAGATACTCAAAAGAAAAGTTACTTATTGTATGCAAACATATTTTAGGGCAAGTTCCTTTGGAATACAAGTTCCTAAACTAGAGTAAATGTCTTCACTTGGCCCCCTTTCTCTACTGCAAATACACAACAGAGCACCGGCATAGTTCTGCTCTTGTAAGGCAGCATGTTTGCTTGGAAAACTGCTTGTGTTTTAGTTTTCTTTTAATTCAAGCATTTAAGCTGGTTAAAGGAACACATTTTCTAAAGATTCCCAGAGGGTCCACTTCAAATGCACGCCATGGTGTATGCTTTATTTTAACGAATTTAAGTTTTCATTCGACCAAGTTTACATAAAACAGGATTCAACTGAGTTAAGCTTTTAGTAGGAAAGAAGGAGGGCAGATGGACACATAATTTGGGGTTTATAGAAACTTTTTCTTGGAGGCTACCATTTGGAGAAGCAGGCCATATTCCTGTATGTGAGCACAAGTAAAATTGAAGTTCAAGTTAATCTAGCTTTATATTAGGAAGTACAGAATTTGGCTTTTAATCTCTTAATTTCTCTGTCTCCCATATATGTCATATGATATATATATATAGAGAGAGAGAGAGAGAAAATGTATATACATATGTATGTGTGTGTGTATAATTTGACCTAAAAATATGTCCTTTCTTCTGAGATTTTGTTAATATTTTAGACATATGATTTAATGTCAACTTCAATGGATTATTAAGATTATCTAAAAACAGAAACTGTTTCATCACTATGGAAATACTGAGTTAATACAAACGATTACTGGAACTGGAGGAAACCTGCTGATTTACAGATTCATAACATTTTCCTCTGTGACCCATTACAGGCTCTTTCCCCCATCCCATATCACCTCTCTGCTTGTTCTGCTCCTGCCCCTGCCCCGCCCCTCTGTCTCTCAGGTTGAACTAGTTTAAAAGGGAGGCCACAGGATTACGCCCAGCTGAATTGGTGGTATGGGATTTGTACTCTTTTCTTAGAAACACATACCCAGCAAAAGTGTTTAACTTTTTTTATTGAGGTGTAATTGTTATAACCTTATATTAACTTTAGGTGTACAACATAATAATTCAATATTTCCATACATTATGAAATGATCATCACAACAAATCATGTTAACTTCTCTTATCCTCCATAGTTACTTTCTCTTTCCTGTGATGAGAAATTTTATGATCTATTCTTAGTAACTTATAAATACACAACAGAGTACTATTAGCTATATTCATTTTGCTATACATTACATCCTCATGTTTTATTTTAAAACTGGGAGTTTGTAGCTTTTGTTTACTTTCGCCCATTTTTTCACATCCCCCCTCCTGCATCTGGCAACCACCAATCTGTTCTCTGTATCTGGGTTTGTGTTTTTGTTGTTTTTTTTTTAAGATTTTATTTATTTGACAGAGAGAAACACAGCCAGAGAGGGAACACAAGCAGGGGGAGTGAGAGAGGGAGAAGCAGGCTTCCCACGGAGCAGGGAGCCCCATGTAGGACTCGATCCCAGGTCTCCGGAACCATGACCTGAGCTGAAGGCAGTCGCTTAACCAACTGAGCCATCCAGGTGCCCCTCTGAGTTTGTTTTTTTTAAGATTTCACATATGAGATCCTAAAGTATTTATTTTTTTCTGTCTGACATACTGCATTTAGCACAATGCCCTCTAGATCCATCCATGTTGTTGCAAATGCCACGATTTCCCTCTCTCTCTCTCTTTTTTTTTTAAGATTTTATTTATTTGACAGAGAGAAACACAGCCAGAGAGGGAACACAAGCAGGGGGAGCGAGAGAGGGAGAAGCAGGCTTCCCGCCGAGCAGGGAGCCCGATGTGGGACTCGATCCTGGGTCTCCGGGATTATGACCTGAGCCGAAGACAGTCGCTTAACCAACTGAACCACCCAGGCACCCCCGATTTCCCTCTTTTTTTTGCAGCAGAATAATATCCCTTACTATGTGTGTGCCTGTATGTGTTTGTGTGCACACACGTGTGCAAGTAAACATTCTTCATCCCTGGAACTGAGGTTGTTTTTATAACGGGCTATTGTAATAATGCTGCAATGAACATGGGTGGATACATGTTTTCCAATTAAGATTTTCTTCTTGGGCACCTGGGTGGCTCAGTGGGTTAAAGCCTCTGCCTTTGGCTCAGGTCATGGTCTCAGGGTCCTGGGATCCAGGCCCGCATCAGGCTCTCTGCTCAGTGGGGAGCCTGCTTCCTCCTCTCTCTGCCTGCCTCTCTGCCTACTTGTGATTTCTCTCTGTCAAATAAATAAAATCTTTAAAAATTTTTTTTTCTTTTCTTTTTTAGATAAATATCAGGAAAGGGGAATTGCTAGATTATAAGGTAGTCCTAATTTTAATTTTTTGAGAACGCTCCATACTGTTTTCAATAATGGCTGCACCAGTGTACCTTCCCATAGCCACAACAACGCGCTAGGGTTTTCTTTTGTCCTCATCCTCACCAACGCGTACTTCCCATCTTCTTTTTGACAGCCTTGCTAACAAACGTGAGGTGGTGTCTGGGCGTTGTGATCGCATCTCCCTGATAACTAGTGATGCCTAGCACCTTTGCAGGTACCTGTTGGAGGTCATCTTGAGAAAAATGTCTATTCGGATCCTCCGCCTATTTTTTAACCAGCCTGATTTTAGGACTGTTGAGCTGCATGAGTTCTTTATACACTTTGAATATTAGCCCCTTATCAGATACAACCATTCGTAGGTTGCCTTTCCGTTGTGTTGGTTTCCTTTGCTATGCAGAAGCTTTTCAGTTGGACTTAGTCCCACACTTATCATTTCGCTTTTGTTGGTTTTGCTCGTGGTGAGAAATCCAAAAATCATCGCTAAGGTCAGTGTCAAAGAGCTTACCGCCTATTTTCTCTGAGAGTTTCATAGTTTCAGGGCTTATGCCTGATGGCTGCATGAATTTACGTGTCCTCCTGGTGCAGGCGCACGCTAAGCTTCTCTGTATCATTCCAGCTTTAGTACACGTGCTGCCCAAGTGAGCACAGAGTTTGCTTGAACATCTCAACGTATGTATTTGTTTCTCTGTGTATCGGAGACAGCAGGGATGAAAGTTAATCTGAGATACAAACTAATGCACTGAACGTGCTACAAAACAGGAATTCCACCCTGTTGGAATAAACTGCTATCAGTTTGTAAAATCGCCTAATCCCAGAAGTGCTGAGTTAGGGTCACAGCCAGCGTGAGGACACTTCCTGCACTTTCTCCAAATGTAGGCTTGCCCCCAAAGAGAGATTTACATTGATCTCATCCTCTGCTAGTCAAACTTAACATTAAACTGTTATCTTAGGTCTCTCTCTCTCATGTCAAGGCTGGAGTAGAGAATGATTTTTCTAAAGACAATCTTCCCCAAGCACGTTCTGTAGGTTTCTCTACAGAAGAACATGGGGGAAATTCTTCCTGAGAACTTTGGGGGATAAGCTGAATGTCCCAGCACTGTCTGTGGGGTTGACCTTTGTACCTGGCATTTTAAGGGATCAAGCCCCCCATTTTGGGGGCCAAGCCCAGAGAAGCCACCTCAAAACCCCATCGTGGAGACCACGGTGACCACGAGGCACTGGCTCTGTCTTTTCAGGAGGTTACTCCAGCTGTTTTCCATCACAGTCTGGTTCTGAGTAGACCAAGGGAAACACAGGTTGCGGCAGTGCTTAGTTTCAATTGTATCTTCAAATTGCCTGTATTTAAAAATCCCTAAAAACTGTAATGGCTCAATGAAGCTGGCAACTTTATGGCCTGCTTCTCCTCATAGTCGAAGGCTTTCTCTTTAACTGAGAAGTCAGGGATCGTTTTCCTTGCTGACCTGGCTGCCTGCAGTGAGGCACAGGGGCCCCGGGATGGGAAAATGGGAAGTTTGGCCTTGGTGGGAGCTGCATTTCCCTTGTGGCAGATGGCCTACAAATCTCCAGTCCTTTGGAGTACATAAAACAGGGCTCTGAGGAGTGAGTAGGCATTAATTTAAGAGCTAGAAAGGGAAGGGTGAGTTTTCACATGGTGAAGCTTGCCTTGAATCCACAAACTGAACCACTATCTCAAAGAAAAGAAAAGGTAGGTCATGACTTGAATGTTAAGAGAAAGGAAAGCAGGCCGTCCTATAACAGTGCAGCCCCACACCCTGCCTTTTTTCTGAGTGGCATCGTTTCTACTTTGCATGATGTATAACCTTGGAGGAGCAGTTTAAGGTCCTTGAATAGACTTTCAACCTTCATCTCGAGGTGGTTTGACTTCAGCCGAGCAGAGCTCTTCTTCACAGTCACCCCCATCTGCTGACAGAAAGGGCTTGTTAGAGCTGCAAAGGTTTCAATATGTGTACCTTGATATTGCTTGAGAAGTCCCTTATTTAGGCAAATATTGAAGCATTTGTTCAACACAAAAATTCCCTTTATCAAATTAATTGCTGATCACCTTTATTTTTTTAAATTTCTGCTAAAGCTATAGGCTGAAGACTCAGACTACTTGCTTCTCTAATAACACCTCTTTCACTGAAGTTAGCAAATTAATTTTCCTTATCGTTTGCATGGGATAACATGCTACTAGTGCTCACCTTCCCAGTTTGGTAGGATTTGATGAAATCCTACATATAAGACACTCGGCACTATGCCTGGTTCTTAATCACTCATTGTTACCTTACCATATTTTATTAATTTCACCAGTCTCATATTCTGTAGAAGTTATACTTAAGGCCATACCCAGAAATTGTATATTTAATCAGGGGTCAGATAAAGGGAGAAGGAGACCTATTTGCTACTCTGACTCCTCAGGGTTATGGAGAGGTGATCGGTGACCCAACTGTACGAAGTTTGGCTTGCTTGGAATTCTGGTGTCTTTTTATTTCTCCTTTAACAGCTGCTTGCATTAGCCTTTTGGGAATTGAGCAAAAGAGTTTTTCATTTTTAGGAAGCCACACGTTCTCGATCTTTAAATCAAAGGTGAAATGTAACGTGCCATGGCAGTAATCCAAAGTTTGGAGGCCACATGGACTTTCTGGCTTAAACTCATTTTCTGTGAAGTCAAAATTCATCTTTAGCTTTTGAAAGCACTGAAGGTGATGAGCTGGGACAACGGTGAACAGACATGAAAAGAAGGCCCCTGGTGGTCAAAATGGGGCTTCTCCTTCTCAGTTGTTAATGGCATGCGAAAGGCATTAATCCACACTTTCATTTCCTATTAGTCAAATAGAAATGTCTTGAGATAATGTGAATACCTTATGGCATAAGTGACTTTCTAAAGTATTTTATTAGAACTCCTTATCTGTGTAAATGAGGCAGCCCTGGGCTTGACAGCCAGAACACTTCCTAAAAACGGACGATTGGGAGCAGCTCTCAAAGAAGCTAGCCCAATACCGCTGGGGAAAATTCCAGAGGACATGGCAGCTCTCGCCTTTTCTCAAGTACAGTGACTGTCTGACATGTCATATGTAGGTCACTTTCCTGTGTGGCAGCTCTACCCAGAGATGAAATCAGGTTTCCCAAATGCCTCCCAAGAACCATTAGGACAACCTGCAGGTTGCGATCTTCCTGCAGAGAGCAGAGAGAAATGCCATCCAGAAGGGTGTTCAATGTGCTTTTGCTCGTGATGCCCTAGATTTCAGAAGCATGCTTCTTCTAAAGGAGCTTTATAGATAATCGAGGCTGCTTGGTTGATGATTAATGTAGAAAAGATAACGTGGATCATTGTTGGCAGAGTTCGGGGTGTCATATAATCCAACTCCAATCTCTACCTTCCACTCCACTTGCCGTGCTCCACCTTCCAAGGGCTACATCACCTTCATCTTTGCAGTAAGCTTCTTCGTATTCTCTTCAGATTTACTTGAAATGAAGAGTCCTTTTCTTCATGTTCCCAGCAAGACTCTGCCAGAAGCCAGAGTGTCCACCACTGACATTGTGTTCCTTTATCTTTATTTTGACCCTATGAGACTACCTCTCAGTGTTGTATTTGCTGATATGAACAGACATTTCCTTTGAAAATGGGTTTTTTCATTCTATAAAGATTCACTGACCTCTGTTGTAAATATTGGTATACTTCCATCATAAAGATAAACTTTCTATATTCAGATTTTTCTTATATTTTTTTTCTTTTTGTTTGGTCATCTGAGTTTTATGATTGAAGCTTCTTATATAAAATGTGAGTACATTTGATTTTTTTAATGTTGGCCATTTATCTTGCCATATAAATCAATTTTTCTACTCTCCTCCTCATCAATAGTATTGCTTTCAGTTCCTCTAACATATTTTAGGTAAATGGTTAAATCTGTGTGGTCATAGTTAGAGACCCATCCGATGTCTCTTACCGAGGCAGAAAAGATGAACACAGTTAATGGGTAAATGATAGGCCAATGCTGAGGTCAATATTTACCCTACTGTACAATAAATCTTGATAACTGGCTAACTACCAAAACAGGATGTCAATAATCAGTATAGTATGCTATATCCTTCCAGAATAATTTCATTAGAAAGGTATAGAAATTCAGGGGATAAAAATTGCAAAAATTTTGTAGTATTCTTTTGGTCCTGAAAAGAAATCATTTCTATATCAAGGTAAAGATCTTGAAATCAGTTGTTTTCGAGATTTTATTTATTTGAGAGAGAGAGTGAGAGCTTGTGCATGCAGAGCGGGGGGGGGGGGTGTCAGAGGCAGAGGGAGAAGGAGGCTCCCCACTGAGAAGGAACTGAATGTGGGGCTCAATCCCAGGAGGAGCCAAAGGCAGACTCTTAACTGACTGAGCCACCCAGGTGCCCCGAAATCATGGCTTTTCAAACTTTAAAATGCATTAGAAACATTGGGGCACTTTTAAAGAAACACAGATGGCTAGATTCCACCCCATTCTGAATAAGTGGGAATGGTCTTGTGCCCACACAGTGTTTTCACAAAACACTAGGAGAATCTGATTGAGAAAAGCTAGGAAACACTCTTTGAGGAAAAACGGATTTAAATTCTACATTGGGCCTGGGAGGTAAGTAGTTATCAACCTTTTAACCAACATTTATTTAGAGACAACTACGTCTAAAGCAAGATGTGTATATAGTCATTATGAAGTACTTGTACTTTTTCTCTGTTGCTGCTCTATACTACCTAGTTATATGGTAATTTCTTATTCTTACATAGGAGATTGGATAAGGTTAAAAACAAGGCTTATTGCTATAATTTATCAATGACAATTGTTGAAAGAATCTCTTAAAAAAGCAATTGCTCATACTTGGAGACCCGGCATTTCTCCTAAGTAAAAAAAGAAAAAAAATAAATCATTACATTACTATTTCATAAACTTAATCAAGTAGTAAACTATTGGCAAACTTTTTGGGGAAAAGAGATAAAAATAGTAAGCTAAAATCAGTAAATGTATAATTTTGGGATAGGGAAACACATCAGTAAAAATACTTTTCAGTATGCACTTCTCAATGCATTGTTTATTATAGACAATACAACCATAAAATTTTACAACAATTATGTATATTATGCAACAGGAACAATAATGTCAATTCAAAACATAAAATAACTAGAGTTTCTGCCTGTATTCCAATAAATCCTAAGTGTTACATTCAGCTGTCCTATTATCCTTATTTCTCTAGCCTGGCTTTGTGTATTTTGACTGTCTTGGGTGTACTTATTTGACACATAATTAAAGAATTAATAATTTTTTTAAAAATGGACAAGAACTTTCTTCTCTAACCCTGACAGAAGCTAGCCTTTCTCAAAGGATGATCTTTGGTAATTTTCAGATACATCTTTAAAGTATTTTTTAGGCTAACTTCTTTCCAAATGGAAGGGGGAAATGTACTAGTGGCTAAACTCTCCTCAATATCTAATTTGTCATTTATAACTTGTATTTAAACTGTTGGTCTCTTACCATTGTTCATCTTTATGATTGTTAACCAAATGTATATGTACATTTCAAGATCTTATTTTGATTTGGTTGGAGTTTGATTGGTATTATTTGTTTTCTTTACAACTCATGTTGAAATTCGTTGATACACTTAGAGAGTCTTCTAAGCTTCCCTAACCTCCTTGGCTTCATTGAGCACTCCCTCCAATCAACCTGTTGACATATGTTTGAAAATATTTTCAAGTTAGGAATATCTTGGGAATTTTTGTGGGGGAAAGCAGTTTCTTATATAGTGAATTTGAAGGAGTGGAGTTTCTGTATTTCTCACAAACTTCCAGGCCTAGGCCTGGTGCTGCCAGTCTGAACCTAAAGGTCTATACCATAAACCCGGCTTGTACCAAGGGCTACAATCTATTATTGATCACTGTGCTAAACACATACCCTATATATGCAATTGTAGGTATTTCTCAGTGTAGCCATCTTCTCACAAATTCTCATTAATGGCGAGGATGTTGTCATCATCAACTCTGTAGTCATTAAAACTTTTGATCCCTAAAATTTCCCAAGAAAGCATCTTGTAGTCATGAATTGACCTTCGAAAAGTGTCAACAGAGTAATGTGCCAAATCTTTGTCATCTTCTTAGAGATGTTTAATGACTATTTTAGACTTTATTGTTGTTGAGTCCTAAAGCATTCAACAAGCATGGAAAAATAAAGAGCACGATGTACAATATACTGAAATGATACCCACAAAAATGTTGAACAGAATATTTCTCAGAGATGTTATAATAGCAATTTTTTTATTTTCATTTTTAAAAATTTTAAAATGAAGAAAATGAAGAAAATTTTAACTGTTTCTCTAAATGCTTGATAGTTCATATGTATTTTTATAATACAGTAATTCTGAATTTTCAAAACCCCAGAACTTGTATTTTCCATGAGGTTTAAAAAAAGATATAGTTTGGCTAATTGCCATGATTTCTAATTTTTTGTTGTTGTTGTTCCTTTGTTATTTGTCACATTTTGCTTGCCTAGCAGTATCAGTGAAGGGACATGTTTTATTACTCCACATTCTTTAGGGACACGGTGAATACTCAGGATTTACTTGTTCATCAATTATCAACTCTCTAGTCTCCTTGAATTTCCATACAGATTATGTAAGAGGAAGTTCAGCCCATCAAATACTTGCTTACAATCACCAAGATGTCTGACTTTTCTCCCAGGTTTATTTAGATACTGATGTTGATGTCCCAAGTAAGAACACAGTCCTCTGGCTTAGGACATGCCAGGACAAAAAAACATGGCAGGATATCAATGAAAGCCCACACAGAAAAATTTAGTGGATATTACTCAAAATTTCTCATCTTTTTACTCCCCTGTCTGTGCACACAGAAACGACCATAATTCTGACTTGGTCAGAGTATTGATGTGTTGGCACTGAGTAGGTTCTGGGATGACAAATTAAATGGTTCTTCCACTCTGGAAGAGACACTAGAGAAAAGATGGAATTACTTGGGGTAGCTGCAAATCACACTAAATATCATTTCCTTTGTTTCTGCCAAAGGTCTGCCAATATGATCAGCTTGATTTAAAGAACATATGATGAAAATGGAAAACAGTTTCTAATCACAGCTATTAATTACCATGGACTAAATTCAAAGAGATTTTCTCATTAAAATTTCTAAGTATCCTAAATATAATGTAAGACTTGAATGATGAGACAACGCAGGGGATTTCCTAATAGCCGATAAGACATCAAGGAAAGAGGAAGATTCCCAAGGGTACAGAAAAATAGGTCCTTTAAAATAAAATGTTCTCAGAATCTCCATTCATTGAAAGAAGCCATTCCTGTCTTAGACGGGAACCAAACAAAGACTAAGTTGAAACTGGTGGGAGTGATGCGAGCATGGTGGAGATACTTGTGTGTGCAGAGATGGAAACATAGATTGGTAGAACATCATAAGGGTCCATGAGATCCAAACATGACCAACAGAGATATGTTGTAAATAAGCTGTACTGGTTTATTCATTCAACACACATTTACTAGCTGCCTATTCTGTTTCAGGTATCTTCTAAACACTCACACATTAGTAAGTTAAATGGACTTCTGCCTATGTGGAGTTTAGGGAAAAGATAATAAACAGTATATCAAATAGGTGCATTATATTGTTGATATGTTTGAAAATAAGTGCTGTAGACAACAGGGGGAGTGCTGAGAGATAGGATGGCTGTGAGGTGGTTGCAGTTTTGTTTTAAAGAGTTTATTTATTTGACAGAGAGAGAGATAACAAATAGGCAGAGAAAGAGGGGGAAGCAGGCACCCTGCCGAGCAGAGAGCCCCATGTGGGGCTCAATCCCAGGACCCTGAGATCATGACCCGAACCGAAGGCAGAGGCTTAACCCTCTGAGCCACCCAAGTGCCCCAAGGTGGCTGCAGTTTTAAGTAAAAGCATCAGGATTTCACCTTTGAACTAAAACTCAGAAAAAGCAAGGGGATGAGCCATGCAACAAGTTGGGGGAATAACTTCCTCTTCCCTAGCGCAAAGCCCTAATGCTAGAATGTGCTTGCTCCATTTGGGGACCTTCAAGAAAGCCCGTGTGTCTAGCATGGAGTGGGCAGGTGGGTAAAGTCCTATGGCCTTTATTAATCCATAAAAGACTCATACATAGGTCACCGTAACCTATGTTAAGGATTTTTGATACAAGGCCACATTTCAATAGCAGTGTTAGTCTCCATTCTCTCTATTCTTCTCCTTAGAATTTCTCTTTAACATGAATTAAAATATTTCCGTCAAATTCCTACTATGTTCTTTGTTACAACCCAATTTCCTGCAACTCGGCATCCTGATTTATGTCCCCATTCTACCCACCCCCACCCTTATTCCAATTCATACTAACTCTGTGGGCAAATTTGTCTTCCTAAGGTCCAGGGAGGTTTTCCTTGCAAGAAAACCTCAGCTAGGGTTGTCACTGCTTCTAGAATTAAGTCAAAACTTCTCTGACCTTGCAGGAGCTAGATCCTACCTACTCTTGAACTTAATAGTTGCCTGTGTACCATTCACTTGTTAGCTCTGATTTTGATCCCTTTGTTCATGTCCTTCTCTAAACATGAATTGTTTGCCATCTTGTCAACACATTTTCCATTCTTTGTCTCCCTAAATGCTATACTCTTTATTACCACTCCTAATCATGGAAGCAAATGGTTTCTTACTTTTACAAAATTCCCAATACTTAATTTTTACTTGTCCTAAGACAGATTTTGTGCTTTCAATTATTAATTTGTAAGTGGACTCAAAATATATCAAGAGCCAAATCTGTGTCTTATTCATGTTTGTATTCCCCCAGAGAGCTAGGAAATCTCACTGTACTGTTAAATATTGATAGAATAAATTTTAGCACTCATCTGTAAGCATAGGTGGGGAGCATTAGCATTACTGACAGAAACTTATTCCGGACATAATGGTCAGTCCTTCATCGTGACCCATGGGCATTTAACTTCATGATTACAGATACCTCTGTACTCCTTATGACTGCCCATGCTTCAAGCACAAGACAAGGAATACGAGATTAAGTTAGGAATCCATCATATTTTTAAAGCCATGACAACTAGCTGTACCATAAATACAGCAGATCACCCAGCAGCATAAATAATGGAAACACTGCCTTGGGGGCAATAAAAGTGATTGATGCTCTGAGTTGCTCTTAACCCTGGTTATCCTTGTTCCATGTGGATCTTTGCAGCCTTTCTTTATGCCTGAGATTGGCACTTCAGAAACGGTATCCCTGGAAAGAAAAATCAGGTGTCATACATCTAGTTTCTAGTCTGAAATTCACAAATGAGGATGAAGGAATCTGATGTAGAACAAGTTCAAACATACAGATCAGTCCTTATATCCATATTAATGATGAGCAATAAGAAAAAATATTAAGGTGTAGGATAAGCAAAATTGGGCCACTCTGGATTTAATTGTATTTAAAATAATAAAAAGCTTCTATAGAACTTGTCCTTTACTTGGATGTCATAGGTGAAGAATTTTCTTCCCTAAAGTTTCGGCAGACACATGTATAATGAACTGCAAATGGCTTTGACATGCTGAAAGGGAAAGTTTGCTGAAAATTTGGTCTAGCGCCACGTTAAAGAGAATTCCGTCTCGGGACCAGAAAACACGATTCTTCTTGTATTTTCACTACTAATTAGCTTCATTACTTGATATGAGTTTCTCAACCTGGTTCGTTGTGTTGATCTTTTCAAATACGTGATGTTGGAAAGAAAGGGGACAAGCCTATAAATTAAGTACCTGCTTTATACAACGTGACTTAATAACGTCTGTAACTAGGAGTTTTAGTGATACAGTATTGTGTCCATGATACAGATGCAGGGTTTGGGGTTCAGCAAGAGTCTGTAATTTTCCCAAGATTACTTGGAATAAATGGCAAATTTGAATCCTGGGCAATCTGAATCCAAACTTAAACTATGAATACGATATATACAAAGTTTAGGAAATAGATATCTAAGAGCTTCCTCCTACCCTAGCATTGTGTGATTCTATCTTCCTAAAGCCCTGTGGAGTTTCCATACAGTGGCGAGTGTTATGACAGGGCCAATGGTTTTGCTAACTTCTAATCCCTATTTGATTGCCAGTTCTCTATGGAACAGGATAAGTCTGCTCTTAATACGGTTCCCAAATCAAGTCACACAAAAAAGAGGGACCATTTTGATTGGCTAATCTAGGTGACAACTTCTAGTTTGAGTTAAAAAGAAAAGAGCATTTTAGAAGAATAATCAGTGCCATCTTTGTGGATTCTTTCTCTGTAGATTGGAATTCTCATTGGGAGAAAGTTCTGTATCTAGCACAGTGGGGATCTTGAACTTTGTTTTCTGGGAGGTCTTTTTAAATGGGTATTCTTGTTTTCTGTTATAGTAGGAAAAGCACGTGCTTTTCTATCATTAGTTCTGTGGAATCAACTGTATTGTCAAAAGGAACCAATGCAGAATTTTATAAAGAGTAATATTGTAATACAATTTTTTTTTAGCAACAGATGAATTTATGATTTAAGCCTACGTTTTTTTTTTCCTTTGCAACCCTATTCTATCCGGGATATTGATTGATTGATTGATTGATTGATTGATTTTTTACACAAAGGCTCCATGCGCAATGTGGAACTTGGACTCATGACCCTGAGATCGAGTCCCATTCTCTACTGACTGAGCCAGCCAGATGCCCCCTCTGGGATATTTTGTAAATGGATAAGGGAAATCTTGAGAAATAGCTGATTCCTAATCTAGCCATTCAACTCAAGATAAGCCTAGAATTGGTCCTTAAGAACCAGATGATAGTATCTTAGACCCAATTCCCAAGGAAGACAGGCTGTGAGAGAAATTTGCATGCATATAGTTTATTGAACAGGGCTTTCAGCAATAGCACCTGGGGGTCAGAGAAGCGGAACTGGGCAAAGAGAGAAGTTAAACAATGCAACCACAGCAAAGGTCTCGACTAATTCTACCAGAAACTCTAGAGTTAAGATAGCTTTTCAGAGCTGTCTTGAATTGAAGTTAAAAGATGCCTTAGTACTTACTTATTAATGGATGTAGATAGACCACAAGGGTTGGGCAGAACCCTGGGAAAGTCCTCTAGACCAGCCCAGTGACTTAGACTCAACCATGAGCCAGCAACAGCTGTCCCCAGTTGCTGGGATATAGGAGTCTTTATCCAGAAGATGTGGGACCTGGGTATTGCACCTCAGCATCAATTACTATAGGAAAGGAGAGCTGAACATTTTCTCTAAAAACACACATGAATATATGTACTAGTGTATATTGACTAGGAAAATTCTTATTCCCTGATGTTCACTAACATGAAGCAGAGGCAGAGCCTAGGCCAGGATTGACTAGGAGAACACATTGTGCAGTCAAAGGGGAAAACTCCCAAGTCTCTGGAAGAGCAGACTTCCAAAGTTCTTCAGTTCTACAGCATAGTTCTGAGCAAGAAAGAGGAGGGAACAAACTGAAATGGTGTTTACAACTTACACCATCTTAGGTCTTTCGTATATTGGGAATTTGTGATTACTTTAAAAATTTCAGAATTGATTAAAGGCTTTTAGGTTTCCCTTTGTGGAGCACTGAGACCAAATTTCTCGTGGTACTTGACAAAAAGATCAGTTCCTGAGCCCCACCCAAATCCACTAAATGAAACTTTGTGTACAGTAAGCCTGGAAATAAAAATTTTAACACAGTGGATGTTGTTAGATGTTTTTAATGATCATTAAAGTTTGAGGATCTCCTCCTTAGACAAATTATACAGTCAAGAAGGTAGAAGGAAAATTGGTCAGGTGGAGTGTCTTCTGAGAATGTCCTTCCCTGAGAAGTTGATTCTTCTCACACATCTGACCCTGAGAAATAGATAGGCTCCTCTACAAGACATACAGGTTCTCTCAGTCACAGTTTCTGGTAAAAAGACTGCATGGTTTTTCTGGACATCAGATAAGTATGATATTGTCAATGGCAATGTTAATTATCTATTCTCGGAATGGTATGAGGGACGGTCATGGCCAGTACATAAGGAAGGTGCACGGTGTTAGATTGTTTTCACTGTTTCATCTCTAAACCTATTGTTAGCCATTTCTTTCTTCACAGAAAGCATGAGGTGTGGGCATTGCAGTGTACTGGTAAATCAGCTCTCTGGAAGTATGTGCACACATATACGCATGATACCTATATTTGTAGTGTTTGCTGGTCTCAATGGTACAAGTGCTCCAACCATGGCCAAATTCATGTTTTATGGTTTAACAACTGGCTTGCGAAATTCCTGAAGCTAATCTAGTAAGAGTTTATTTCAGCAAATACTGAAATGTCTACATTAACTTTTATAACCTCAATATAATTGCCCTGTATTTAGACAACTTAATTTGAGACTTGAATAAATTCCTAAATCCGAGGAGATCTTCAGATGTCACCTGAAGTCGGCCAGATAGTATATATTTTGGCTTTGTAGGTCATAGGGTCTCTGTCAACCACTCAGCTCTGCTGCTGTAGTGCAAATGCAGCCATAGACCATATGTAAACAAGTGGACATGGCTATATTCCAGTAAAACTTTATTTACAGAAGCAAGTGGTGTGCTGGATTTGGCCTGTAGATGGCAGTTTGCTGATCCCTGTTCCGAATCAGTTGGGCTTGTAGTTTCTTTTTTGGGGGAGGGGGGTTTGGGGGGGGCTTGTAGTTTCTTGAGCACTACCTATTGCCCCTGGACTCTTAGGGTTTCTGGTAGGGTGGGAATTATCTTTCAAGTATGGTAATCACATCTGAGATCTAGCAGATTTTTTTCCTCCTTCTTAAGATGAATAGAGATAAAATGATTAAATGATGGGGGAAAGACACTAAGACTCATTAGCAAGCCCAACAGAAGTGGAGTTGAGCTGTGACTCATACTTGACCTGCTAACTTCTTTTCCCATGTTGATTTCGATGCTTCAGAATAATCTTTCCCAATCACGGTGAATGCAGCTCCCAAACTTACCTGGACAATAAAACTAGACAATCTGACATAAAATAGATGTCCTAGGGAGGCTTGCAGACCCATGTTTAACACGGTGATCCTCTGGGTGTCTACAGAATTGATTAGGCTGATCACTTCATCCATCTCAGTTGGGGATGTCA
>PITA01018644.1:0-39756 GCA_004023965.1 Spilogale gracilis
ATCACAAGTAGGCAGAGATGCAGGCAGAGAGAGAGAGGAGGAAGCAGGCTCCCCGCTGAGCAGAGAGCCCGATGCGCGCCTTGATCCCAGGACCCTGAGATCATGACCTGAGCCGAAGGCAGAGGCTTTAACCTACTGAGCCACCCAGGCGCCCGATGATATACACATTTTTATATACTATATGTGTATCACTAGTTTTTGAGGGAGAGAAAGAATCTGAAGCAGGCTCCCTGTTGAGTGTAAAGCCCAATGTGGGGCTTGATCCCAGGACCCTGAGATCATGACCTGAGCTGAAATTAAGAGTTGGATGCTTAACTGACTGAGCCACCCAGGTGCCCCTCATCTTAACCATTCTTAAATGTGCAGTACATTAATGATAATTATATGCATTTTGTTGTGCAATAGATTTCTAGAACTTTTTCATCTTGCAGAACTGAAATGTACCCATTGAAAAGCATTTCCCCTATCCCTTCCCCCAAGCTCCTGGCAACTACCATTCTACTTTCTGTTCGTAAGAGATTTAATATTTTAGATTTCTCATTTAAGGGGAATGATGCAGTCTTTGTCTTCTTGTGACTGGTTTATTTCACTTAGCGTAATGTCCTCAGGATTCATCCATGTTATAGCCTTCCTTTTACAGGAGGACAATATTCCATTTTATGTATATCCTACATTTTCTTTATCTATTCACGTGTCAATGGAATTTTAGATTACTTCTACCTTTTGGGTATTGTGACTAGTGCTGCAATGACCATGGATGTGCAAGTATCTCTTCAAGAGCCGGGTTTCACTTCTTTCAGATATATATAAGAATTGGGATTGATGATCATATGGTAATTCTATTTTTAATTTTTTGAGGAACTGCATACTATTTTCCATGGTGGCTATACCATTTTACATTTCCATGAACAGTGCGCAAGGGTTGCGGTTTCTTTGCTTTCTTGGCAACACTTGTTATTTTCTGGGTTTTGTTTTGCTTTCTTTTGTTTGATAGTGGCCATCCAAATGGGCATGAAGTGATATCTCACCGTGGTTTTGATCTGCATTTTCCTGCTGATTAGTGATGTTGAGCATCTTTTCATATGCTTGTTGGGATTTTTTTTTTTTTTTAAGATTTTATTCATTTACCCAACCGAGAGAAACATAGCCAGAGAGGGAACACAAGGAGAGAGCGTAAGAGAGGGAGAAGCAGGCCTCTTGGCGAGCAGGGACCCCAATGCGGGGCTCAATCCCAGGTCTCTGGGATCATGACCCGAGCGAAAGGCAGTCGCCCAACCAACTGAGCCATCCAGGCACCCCTTGCTTGTTGGGCATTTGTATATCTCCTTTTCCTTAGAGCCCTTATATCCATCTTTGTTATGTCTACTCCTCCCTTTGCCCTTGGTTCAGGACTCTTATTGCCTAAAACCTGGGGTATTTTAGAGAAATGCTATCCAAGTATGATCTGTTTTTTATTTTTTAGTTTTAGGAGTTTTTTTTTTTTTAAGATTTTATTCATTTATTTGACAGAGAGACATAGCAAGACAGAGAACACAAGCAGTGGGAGTGAGAGAGGAAGAAGCAGGCTTCCCACCAAGCAAGCAGCCTGACTTGGGGCTTGATTCCAGGACCTTGGGATCATGACCTGAGCTGAACACAGAGACTTAATGACTGAACCACCCAGGTGCTCGGAGTTGTAGGAGTTCTTAATATATTCTTGATATTAAACCTTTATCAGATACATAGTTTAGAACTATTTTCTCCCATTCTCTAGGTTCTTTACATTTTGTTGATTTTTTTCCTCTCTGCAAAGAAGTTTATAGATTTGATGTAGTCTCATTTGTCTATTTTTGCTTTTATTACCTATGCTTTTGGTATTGTAGCCAAACATTGCCAAATCCAGTGTCATGAAGCATTTCCCCTAGGAGTTATATAGTTTCAGATCTTATGTTTTGGTCTTTAATCCATTTTGAGTTAATTTTTGTGTATGGTATAAGGTAAGGGTCCAACTTTATTTTTTGCATGTGGGTACCCAGTTTTCTTGTCACCATTTGTTGAAGAGATTAACCTTTCCTCGTTGTGCAGCATTGGTACTCTTGCCAAAGATCATTTCACAGTATATATGAGTATTTATTTCTGAGATCTCCTGTGTTCCACTTATTTATATGTTTTTATGTACATCAGTACTATACTGTTTTGATTATTGTGGCTTTAGAATATGTTTTAAATCAGGAAGTTTCAGGCATCTAGCTTTATTTTTCTTTCTCAGGATTGTTTTGGCTATTCAGGGTCCTCTGAGGTATCATATAGGTTTTGAGTCACCCTACCCATCTTCAAAAAATGCCATTGGGATTTTGGTAGGGATTGCATTGAATCCATAGATTGTTTTGAGTAGTGTAGGTGTATTTTAATAATATTATGTATTCCCATCCATGAATATGTGATGTTTTTTATTTTATATTTTTTAGTTTCTTTCAGAAATTTTTTATGATTTTGGAATATAAATATTTTACCTCTTTGATTAAGTTTATTTCTAAGAATTTTATACCTTTTAGTGCTGCTATAAATGGGATTCTCTTCTTAATTTCTGTTTCAGATTGCTCATTTTTAGTGTATAGAAATGCAAGTGATTTTTATGTATTGATTTTGCATCTTGCAACTTTGCTATATTCATTTTTTTTGTTTCTAATAGTTATTTTGTGGAATCTTTAGGTTTTTTTTTTATAAAAAATATCATGTCACGTGTGAACATAGGTAATTTTACTTATTATTTCCAATCCAGATTCCTTAACTGCTCTAAGACTTCCAGTACTATGCTGAATGGAAATGGAGGTACTGGATAGCCTTGTCTGCTTTCTTATCTTAGGGGGAAAATTTTCTGTTTTTCACCACTGAGTATGACATTAGCTGTGGGCTTTTCATATATGGCCTTTATTATGTTGAGGTAATTTTCTCCTATTCCTAGTTTGTTGTTTTTTTTTTTTTAAATCATGCATAGGTATTAAATTTTGTCAAATGATTTTCTGCATCAAATGAGATGATTGTGTAAACTTTTCCTTTCATTCTGTTAATGTGTTTTACATTTATTGATTTATGTATGTTAAATTATTCTTGCATCCCAGGGATAAATTCTTTTTAGTATGCCATTAGTTTGTTTTGCTGAGTTTTTTTTGCATATATATCCCAAATCAGGGATTTGGGCCTGTAATTTTCTTTTCTGGTGGTGCCCTTATCTGGCTTTGGTATCAGGATAATTCTGGTCCTGTAAAATGAGTTCAGGAGTATTTGTTCCTCTTCATTTTTGGGGGGAAGAGTTTGAGAGGATTGGTATTAATTCTTTAAAGGTTTATTAGAATTCACCAGTGAAGCCATCAAGTCCTGGGCTTTTATTTGTTGGAAAATTTTTAATTATTGAGTCAACCTCCTTGCTAATTATTATTCTGTTCAGATTTTCTGTTTATTCATAAGTTAGCATTGAAAGTTTGTATGTTTCTAAGAACTTGTCCATTTGTTCTAGATTGTCCATAGTAGTCTCTTATAATTCTTTTAAGTTCTGTGAATCACTTAAATGTCTCCTCTTTCATTTCTGCCTTTTGTTATTTGCATCTCTTCCTTTTTTTCTTAGGCAATCTAGCTAAGACTTTCTCAATTTTGTTAATTTTTTTGTTGCTGTTTTTGTTTTAGTAGGCTCCAGGCCCAGTGTGGAGCCCACTGTGGGTTCTTGAACTCAGAACCCTGTGATCAAGACCTGAGTTGAGAGCAAGTGTTGGATACTTATCTCACTGAGCCACACAAGCCACTGAGCTTTTAAAAAAAAACAACTCTTAGGTTTGTTGATTTTTTCCTATTATTTTTCTTTTTTCTATTTCAGTTGTTTCTGTTCTAATCTTTATTATTTTTTTCCATCTGCTAACATTGGGTTTAGTTTATTCTTCTTTTTTAGCTCCTTGAGATATAAATACATCATCTTTTTCATTACAGCAGAGTATTCTATCATGGGGATATACCACAATTTATTTGTCAAATTGTGTATTGATTCTAAGTATTTATTTATTGTCCAATTAGTCAACATATAATATGTTGTTAGTTTTTGATGTAGTGTTCAACAATTCTGTAGTTGCGTACAACACCCAGTACCCATCACCACACATACCGTCCTTAATACCCATCACCCAGTTACCCCATTCTCCTACCCCCTCCCTTCTATAATCCTCAGTTTGTTTTCTGGAGTTCAGAGTCTTTCATGGTTTGTCTCCCTCTCTGAATTTCTTCTCATTAAGTTTCCCTCCCTTCTCCTATGGTCCTCTACACTATTCTTTATGTTCCATGTATGAGTGAAGCCACATGATAATTGTCTTTCTCTGCTTGACTTAATTGACTTAGTGTAATCTCCTCCAGTTCCATCCATGTTGATGAGAATGGTTGATATCCATCCTTTCTGATGGCTGAGTAATATCCATTGTATATATGAAACACATCTTCCTTATCTATTCATCTGTTGGAGGGCATCTTGGTTCTTTCCACAGTTTGGCTATTGTGGACATTGCTGCTATGAACATGGGGGTGCATGCGCCCCTTCTTTTCACCACATCTATATCTTTGGTGTAAATACCTAGTACTGTGCTTGCTGGGTCATAGGGTAGCTCTGTTTTTAATGTCTTGAGGAACCTCTGTATTGTTTTCTAGAGTGGTTGTACCAGCTTACAGTCCCACCAACAGTGTAACAGTGTTCCCCTTTCTCCATATCCTCACCAACACTTGTTTTCTGTGTTGTTAATTTTTGCCATTCTAACTGGTGGAATGTTTATTAATGTTAAAAATATGGACAAAAAGGCTTTTCTCAACAACCAAAACAAATTTTATTTTCTTAGTTGAATATGCTGGGAGCTGTGCTCCAGAAGATAGCTTGGTTCTGATTGTTTGGGGTCCTGAAGTTGCCTTTTAGCCACCTATACATCTGTGATAGAGTAAAACAGAAGTCCAGTCACTCAAAATGCTCCCAGTTTACCCCATAAAAGGCAATACTAAATTACATATCAGGAAGCATCTACTGTTTTGAGTGGAAAAAGTGGGAGTAGCTAACATGGAATTTACAGGGTTTTCTTTTCTTTTTATTTTTTGGAGTGATGAAGGGATAACTGTTGTTCCCCTCACTTCTTCATAAACAAGAATCTGGCCTCATACAAGTGAGGTATAAATGTGGTTTCATGCCAATGAAGGCTTGTATTGACTGTCTTGTACTGAGCTCCCACTGCATGTCAGGCATGATACTGGGTACTGCAAAGGGCACACAGGTGAATGAGACATGGGCCTAACTCTCCAAGAACTTGTGATCTATTAAGGGAGTTTATTTGGATAAATAAAATTAAATGCTGAATAGGTAACCAGTACCATAATGGAAAGTGCAAAACAGATGGGAATCAGAGGGGGAGAAATTTACTTTCTACAGAATGGATTAGGGACAATATCATGGAGGAGGTCAGAATTACACTGGGCTTGAGGGATTTGTACTGATAGGTACAGGGAGGAAAACACACTCCACATAAATGGAGTAGTTTAAATCAAAAGCACAGGAGTGGGAGATTGGGGGTGTGGGTATGACATATTTGGAGAATGTGAAGAAGAATTTAAATGTCAGGTCAGTAGGTCATATTTTTGAATGTTTGGCAGAGATAGCTAGCTCTCTACCTGAATTGTTTTGCTCACTTCCCTTTTTGTCATATAAAACTGGTTTGGAAAACCAAAGACTACAAATCCTGGTTCCCTTTCACCCCAATTCCCTTAACTATCTAGGTGGGGCCATATGACTAATTCTCACATACAGAACGTGAGTAAAAATAACATATGTATCACTTTCAGGTTGAGATATTTAAAAATTGAGAATGTGTCTTACCCAGTCTATCTCTTCCTGTCTACTAGCTGAATGTCAGTGCCATTCAGTTTGGAAACTACATATTGAAGATAGCAGAGCCCCTGGCAACTTATGTCCCTGAGCACCCATATATTCCACCTTCTTCCTACCTGGACCCACATTGGATGATTACATAATCAAGAAATAAGTTTCTGCAGCATTAATCAACTAAAACCTTGGGATTTATATATCCCAGATGTTGGTCTACCTTACATAATACAGGACATATGAAGAAGTAATGGGAGTGGGAACATGAGGAGGAGGTAGTTTGCATCATATGTTTTTATTACCATAAGTACTACAGAGATGGGGATAAAGGATTTGTATCCTCTGTGTAATACTGAGAATGTACAATGATAAGCAGATATCTTCATGGCTCATTCTAAATTTATTTTATAGCCAGAGCTAGAAAATAAAGTTGGAGCTGTTTTTGATTAGTTTCTCCTCTTCACTGGAAGAAAGTGTTAATGTTAGGACTTCTCATTTCATATAACATTTTCATACAGATGACTTTCTTCTTTTGCACAGCCTTGTGAGGCGATGGTATTTGCATCTTATTGATTTGGGTTTCAGAGAGATTTAGTGAGTTGCCCAAGGCCACATGGCTCCAAGAATCAAACCCAGGTTTTCTGAATACTAGGTTTGTGGCCCCCTATGTATATCTGTAAACTTTCCCTTTCCGAAAAGAAAAAGCAAGCCAAAGAACCCTATCCCAGCCAGTGTCTCCTCTGCAAATATGAAAGAAAGGCTGAAGGCATTCCTGGCTTAGGCCGCACTGATCAATGGAGGACTTTGGAGTAGCTCAGAGCCTTAGTCCATACTTTCAGGTGTAAAAGAAAATGTTTACTTCTTAATTTCCCTGAACTCAAATGAAATCAGACTCAGAACTTCCATCTCGAAAGGCTGCTGGGAAATTCAGTATTAATCATTCTTGGATCTCTCTCCTCTCTAGGTTAACCAGGAGGCTACGTGATGCAGGAAACAGGACCAGGGTCTTTTACATTAGTTCATCCTCATTGCCACTGAGATCCTCAGTGGGAAAGCCTTAATGCCAGATGGCTTCCTTCTTTGCTGCCACATTTGGGGTATCCATCTTTGTGGTTTCACTACATTAAATGTTATCTTCAAGATTACTGAGATCTTGTTACCTTCCTTGGATGCTCTCCCATAAAGTGTGGGTCTCTGTTCTTCCTCTCCAGCATTTTCCTCAGGGGAAATCTCCCTCTCTCTTCTTTGTATACCCTCACGGTCTCACTGTACTATCACTTTAATGAGTTGAGGATTTTTGCCATAGAAGGAAAGAGCCATTGTCTTCCTGAATTTTGGTATTTTGCAAAAGTCCCTGAGGCAAGGATTGCTAAGGAACAGGCATATTCTCTGGAACAGGACCTGAGTATATAGGTTAAGCATGGTTAAATTAGCTTAATACAAAATATGATTCAGTCCAGGTTACCTATCATTGCATTGGAGATCCAACATTCAATAAATACTGAATACGTTTCTTTTGTCAGGCTCTGATCCAGGCAGTGGAGAGATTATGGTGGCATGGAACTTGTAGTCTAGTAGGAAAACCTCTGATAATGGTAACTGCTATAAAGGATAAAAGAATAATAAAGAGGAAGTGAGGGGTTGTGGAATAGAGCGGTGTCTCTAAAGGGATGATATTTGAACTGAGAACTGAATCATGAACCCTTCATGATAATCATGAAACCAGTCCATGCAAAGGTCTGTGGGTATAATGTATTCCAGGCAGTGGCCACACAGGTACTAAAGCCCTCAGGCTATGGAAAGAAATCTGGATTTTAGTTCTGTTCTGTGAGAAGCATTGGGAAGTTTATGGAAAATGGACTAAAGGCTACACTGAGAGCTGTATCAGTCTCTGTCTCTCAAGAATTTCAGATTTAACTGGAGAAAACCTATGTTTAGTAATAATACAGTTAGGTTTATCTTAGAATTTTTGATGAGCTCTCTTTCCTATCATATTTAAATCTGAAAACAACCTTGTGAACTGAGCAGGACAGATAAGGAAACTATAAATTATTTATACAAGTCAGTCTTTGATTCTTGTCTTCTTCTACTACTTACATGACTGCCTTGGGTACTCCTATTGATTCATTAGGAAGCTGATCCTGGCCCCTACCCCAGGTTGATTTATTCCCTATCCCCCACTCAGGGTGCCTCTTTTCCTTGCATGTACTTATATTACTGCATGCATTTTGCATCTATTTTTTTAACGATTTTATTTATTTATTTGAGAGAGAAAGAGCATGTACGAGAGTACCAGCCCAGTTTGGGGAGGCAGAGGGAAAAGCAGACTCCCCACTGAGCAGGGAGCCCAGTGGGGAACTCGATCACAGGACTCTGGGATCATGACCTGAGCCAAAGGCAGATGCTTAACTGACTGAGTCACCCAGGCACCCCCATTTTGCATCTATTTGGTGGTGTAAATTCTTATAACAGTGCATATGTTGTGGTCAGAGACTGTGCTTTTTTCTTACCCTATGCCCTGGGTAAACAAAATGATCATTCAAACGTGTGTGTTGAAAATGAGTGAATATCAGCTATATGGTTCTGACTTGTGAAGGGAAGGCAAGATGGGCATGGGTTAGTGAGGTGTAGGAGAGCCTCATGGACAAGGGACTGGGGTTTGCCCCTGAAGATGGGAGGAGAGCACTCCAGGAAGGAAGTCCAGGTAAGCACAGGCACTTTTTGGGTCCTATACCCACTGAACATAGTGTGGGTCAACAGGGAAGATGAGAAGTAGTGGGAAAAGGAAGTGCCTGGAAGGACAGTTCTGCCCCCAAACTGGGGTTTTATGGCTGGAGAGGGAGCTGGGCCCACATGGTGGAGGGCTATGAATGCCAGGCTGTACAGTGAGAATTTATTGGGTAGATGGGAGTCAATCAGGGTTTCTGAGTTGGGGCTGTCATATGATGAAACTAGTATTGTAGGGAGCTTGAGCTGACCTTTGAGGGCCTCAGGAACAAAATAAAGAAGCTAGTATGTATGAGAGAAGCCAGGAGGGATTTTTCAAAATTTAGTCTTCAGGTAATAAGTTCTCGGGAGAAGGTAGTGGGAATGGGGATTGAAGGCACAGAGAAATGACAGAGAATTGGGTGGGTTCCCATGCCAACGGAAGACCTCACTGCCACTGAGCTAGTTGGTTTGACTTACCTGTGGATTCAGATCCTGGTTCTGTCATTCACTGGGCTGTTTTGAGGATTGAGAGAAATAGCATATTTAAAGTATCTGAATGAAGTGTGTCATGCAAGTGGCATCTATTGACTATCACCAGGAGTAGAAATCTGGGTACTTCTGGCTTCTGTATCTTGGTATTGGTGTTGTCAAGAAAAATACAATATATCTAAGCACTGGGGGAACAACACTTTACTCAATCAGGGAAGAGACAGCAAAATCATCTTCAGGGATAGATGTTGGTGCCGCATGGAGAACAGGTCCCTCCTAGTCAGGTGGCTCTGGGTCAACAGCCTGTATGAACTTCTCTTGTGGCTGCAGCAGAAGGATCCTGTCCCATTCCCGTGGGAGGCAGATAGAGTAGTTGGATGACCAGGTGCTATGTAATACACATGCTTAATCAGAACAAAGAGCACACACTGAGCTGGGAAGGGAAATGTGTTCCCATATAAAGTGACAAGTCCAGCACAGGCTGTGAGGGTTCCTTATCTCTTGGTAAGGAGTACTCCAGGCCCACGAAAGACTGCATGCATAAGACTGCCTTTCCCAACAAAGTGAGCCATCAATATGCATCTAGGGATAGGTGGTTAATAGCACAGACTTTGAGGGGCACATGGGTGGCTCAGTTGGTTGAGGGTCTGACTCTTGATTTTTGGCTTAGACATGATCTCAGGGTCCTGAGATTGAGCTCTGTCTGGGGCTCCGTACTCTGTAGGGAGTCTGCCTGAGATTCTCTCTCTCCTTCCTCTGTACCTCTCCACCCTTTCTCTCTGAAGCAAATAAATCTTAAAAAAAAAAAAATAGCATGGACCTTGAAGTCAGACTTGGGATTGAGTCTAATTTATTAAGCTTCACAAGAATAGAAGTTGTATCTGCCTTGTTTATTATGACTTTTCAGGAGCTCCTAATCCCAGTGCCTAGATGATGATGTGTAATTAACCTTGGCTACATTGCTTACTACATGTCTTTTGGGCAAATTCCTTAATCTCAGTCATCATCTTTAAAATGCGGAGAATATTAGCAGCCAACTGATAGGTTTTGGTGAGGATTACATGAGTTAATAAATGTAAAACACTTAGCAAAGTGCCTTATACACAGTAAGTCTTAATGTTAGCAGCTATGTTACTGGTAATATTATTTTATTAATGTGGAACAAGCTTTGTGGTCTGTGGGAAAGAGAAAAGAAGGTAGCTAAATCAGTTTTGCTAATGAAAGTTCAGGCTCCATTGAAATGGAATGCTTTGAACATTGTAATGACCAGTGAGTCACTGAGTCCTGCATGTCTGTAACGTTTTGGGATTTACACGTACACTCAGGTTCACTTGCAAATGATGGATCATCTGTGGATGATCTAGTGAGAGGTATAAAGGGTCATTCTGGCTTTTCACACTGTTGGTAACTTCCCAGCTGCAAATAATGGATTTTTTGTGACAGATCTTTTGGCAGTGACTTGACATGTTTTCGTTAGCTAATTCAAGTAGTCATCACACTTCCCTGGGCATGTTGAAAGCTTTCAACATCATAATTACCTACTCATTTCAATCACTAGCGCTTCAACAATCAACAAGTAACTACTTCCAGGGAATGTTAAAAAGAGGGAGCACAGTATCCTAATTCCTCTGGGCATTTTGTGAAAAATGAAAAAGAGGTTTTGCTAGCATTTGGGGGAAATGTGTAAAATAGGGCAATTCAGTATTACAGAATTATCTTTGAATATTCTGAGAAATGAGTCTTTATGAATAACTGATGTTATACACTCGGTTTTGACATAGTACCTGCTTATGAAGTATACATAGGATATACTTATAATGTATTTATAATGTGCTTATGATACATTGATCTTTCACAGCAATTTTCCTTAACATGGGGACCTGTTGGGAATTTATTAATGAATTGTAACTACATAAATATCCTGGAACAAAAGATGCTTAATAAATTCATTATAACTAAAGACTTAACAAATGAAAAGTGACTTGCATGCCCATTTGAATATGACAGAACAGTTTGTGAACTAAAGACTTGATGTAGTTTAATTTTCTGGTTATTCCAACCCACTACCAATAGTGATTCTGATCAGCTCCATTCCATCTAGGTGATAGAACCATCAATTGAATGAGCTAGTGGAAAAGGTATCAGAATCAGAGAGAAATGGGTTTATACCCTGGCTCGAACAATTAGCTGTTGTGGTCATGCACAATTATCTCATCTCCTTAAGACTTTTTCTTCTGTAATATAGGGGTGGTACTATCTATATTATAGGTTTGTTATAAAGATAAATGAGCTCAAGTTTGCAAAAAAGAAACGCTAAGGACAAAACGTGTGGAATATAGTAAATGCTCAGGAAAGAGAAGCAAATATTATATGATTTTTATTACCAGAGACAGAGAAGTACATCATTCATGTTACAAAAGTGTGAGTGGATCAAAGAGTACTGGGGAGTCTGTAAAGTGAGGTAGTAACTGTCTCTGAAGGTTTATACCACTTGCCTAAATAGAAGCTCTGCGTACAGGACTGACCACAGGCTCTTGTTAGAAGAGTCCTAGGGAACTGGACTGTCCAAATCTTTTTATCACTCCGGAATGACTGCAATTATAGAGTCTATGTCAGTTTAAACAACAGAGCAACTTACTAACAGTGTTAAAAGTTGGCTAATCAAATAGCTATTGAATGGATGCTTTGACTGCCAAAATATATAATGCCAAACAATGCTTTGGCAACCTCTTTTTACTTAATTGACTGATTTTTATGGGTTGAATTGGCTGCCATTGCATAGATGTAGCCATCAACCTGGGTATATATTTATTGTGCATTTAAACTTCTGATGGAGAGACAAAGAAGAAATTGTAGCAAAACGATAGTTATTAAATTCATGCCAAAGGCTTATCAAATAATATGGCATTGATATTGGGGAGAAAAAAAGAAAAGGAAATGCATTAATAAGTAAGATAGGTTGCTGCTATTCCAACTATCACTCTATTGGATTTATATAGATTTTTGAATCCCATAAATCCATCTATTCACCAATTGTCATTGCTATAAACAATTGAAAATGTTAATCGATTGGTAAGACAATTCATGTTCAAGATTTTCTTGGACAAAAAAAGCAAATGTGCTGGATAATTCCTGTTTATTTTATTCAGGGTCTCATGTTTCTTTATCACCTTTATTCAATATAGAAAAATGTGAAATAATTTTTAGAAATACAGCAGGCTCGAGTCTATGTACAAAAATAAATTACTGCTTAAGGGGCCAGAAGACAAGGTGATATTATGTGTTTAATTTGCTCAGTTATGAAAGAACCTCCAGGGTATTGGGTTATGAAAAACAATGGTTATTTTGAGAGAAAATGGAGCCAAATTGGGTGGATTTTAAACACTTTCCAATGTGTTTAGTATTGGATGTGATTTCCAGGTTGGGGTGGGGGTGGGAGATTCCCTTCCATTGTTTGCTGTATCCACTTTGGGGAAATGCTCCTTCCTCTGACTCTGTTCAGAACATGGGCATTTCTCTAGATTGCTTTCTTGGAAATGGCAACAGAAAATGGTAGCAATAATAGGTTTTAAGGTGCTTGGCGGTGAATCATGCCATTTTATAAATTCATCTCCTTACACTTTATTTCCTTGCTGTGAGATAATTTAGACAAATGTCAGTGAGAGAAAAAGAAAGTGATTGGTGATTCCACCTCCCCCAATAAAGCAAATTCCTAATTTTCTGTCTTTTATCTTTTGCCATTCTTTTGTGCTCCTCTTTGGCCTTGTCAAAACATATCGTTCAGTTAGAGACTAAAAATATTTTCCCATCGATTGGGGTTATTGATTTTTTTTAATCTGTACTTTGGCTTGAAGAGCGCGGGTGAAGGGTGAAAGTTCACCAGCTTAGTCTGCCGTTTTATCTGGACAGCAGAAGAATGTATTGGCAGCAGATTTGATTTACCTTGTTGGGCAGTTGTGGACACTTCAGCCACTGAAGACAACCTTAGCGTGTCCTGCTGGTGCTGTCTTTTTTTTTTTTTTTTTTTCCTACTCAGGAACTCTTGAGAGATCCACTTTCCTATTGATTTTATCTCTCTGTTTCCAAGGAAGAATATATGTTTTTTCTTTTTAGGATTCCAGATTAGGCCTTTTAGAGATGTCACAATGCTTTCTGGACTCACAGGAAATAAAATAGCATTGCATGCATCATTTGCAGTTTGGCTACTCTGCCCATTTGGCTTACAGTCTCAGATCATGTCAACCGTGATGTCACAGTGGAATCTGATGTGACTGGATTCAATTTGCTGAGATGTCTATGCTTTTCCATCACAGCTGATCAGACGCATATGTTCTGGGTAGTGTTTGACTCCTAATTTGAGTCCCAGGATGGCACCTGAACCCTCCTAATGAGCACCAGGAATGTGGAAGGTGGCACCATAGCCACTGTTTAAAGAACAGTGTTGTGGCTGTGAGCATGGGCTCTTTATAGATTATAGTCCCAGCTGTAGTGTTTGCCAGCTGTATGACTCTGTAGTTGCCTAATGTGTTGGTGCTTTACTTCTTTGATTTGTAAAATGAGGATAGAAATTATACCTGTTTCATTAAGTGGTTGTAGGTTCACATGAATAAAAGAGAATATATATACGTTCACAGATATAAAAGTCCTAGAACAGGACGTGGTTATACTGAAGTTCTCAGTAAATGTTAGCTATTGTTGTGATTATAGACAAGGAAGGTGAGACTGGTGGTAGGCTCTGGGAGGTTAAGAGATGAGAGAAGTTCATACAGAAGAAGAAGGCGCTGATGCCCAGGATCAGGATTTTGGGTTCGGTACCATAGATGGCCTCCTGATTGCTGACACACTTCAGACCACATGGCCTTGTCGCTTGGTTGATTCCTTGTTTTTATTGGGTGTGGAGCTTTTAGAGTGAAACCTGAGGTTGCTGGCAGAAGGGGCTGCTGGACTCATCATGCTCTGTGAAGAATCAGTTTGGATTTTTCTGTCTCTGCTTTCTTGTAGCTGGGCATTCACCATCACGGTGGGCTCAGCCTCAGCTAGAATGTACAATTACCATTCAACATGAGTCATATGTATTTAATACCCAGAAGACAGGATTCTCTTAGAGAGGAAGCACTGTGGTGGCAACAGTGGTTCTAGAACTCTCCTGATTCTATATACACTATCTACAGAGTGCCTGATTCAGAGTGTTGGGTATTTATTTATTTATTTGAGGGAGAGAAAGAGAGAAAGCACACATGAGGGCGGGGAGGGCCAGAGGAAGAGGAAGAGGGCGATTGGACTCGATTTCATGACCCTGATATCATGATCTGAGCTGAAACCAAGAGTGAGACACTTAACCAGTTGAACCACTCAGGTGCCCCAGCTTTATTTTTAAAAAGTATCTCAGGTTACTTGGATGATGGTGGTCTCAATTCACACTTTGAGAAACACTGGTACCGAAAGAACTTGGGCTCTTGATATGGACAGAATTGGATTTGCATTTGCTTATCAGTTATGTTTATGTGGGCCAATTATTTAATCTGTCTGAGCCTCAACTCTAAAATGGACCAGTGTACTTACAATATATTGAAAGTGTTAAGCACATGTCTGACACCTAGAATGTGCTCCGTAAATGCTGACGTTCTCATCCCCTGATTCTATTTGCTGTCTCGGACTCCAGAGAATTTTATACTCTGTTGGAATTAATTTGTCTTCACTTCTTTTTCCTAACTCATGGTTGTCTTTGATTTCCTGTCTGAACTGCACCTGCTCTTACCTTCCCTTGTAAACATTTTCTTGCTTAGGTAAGGTTGGTCATATTCCTAGAAGCCTTTGCTCTTTCTTTTACTTATCTGCCTTTAATGACATGGTGGTGCCATTCTCATATTTGGATTGGGTCTGTGTGGGGTGTTGTGGACCAGAGTTCCTCTTGCCTTTGCTTGGCTGTCAGGACTTTCGATCTGGAAAGGCTAAAGGCCATGTTTTGCCTTTGTGGTGTAGCTGAGGCATCTCTTTCCTCAGTCTGTTTAGTTCCCAGTGTTGGCAGTTCTTTGCCTGCTCCATCCACCGTTCAGTAACACAGCCAGGTGCTCCCATGATCTGACTGATACAGGACAAATGAGCTAACCAACCGGAGTTAACAGATGTACCAACCTGTCAGGGACTAATGACACTTTTTAAAAATGTTTAATATTTAAACCTGGCTAGAGGGTCAAGGCTGTCTTATGTGGACCCAAAGGCACTGAATTAAACTGATGTCAAAAAGTTGTTCTGTTTGGTCCCTTCACTCAAACACACAGTCATTTGTACGTGTAGGGAAATGCCCTGTCATCTCTTTGGTCAATTTAGTCCAAATGGTAGTTTTCTGTAAATATAGTCTTTAGCTTTAATAGGCCTAAACACCTATTTGCCAAAGAAAAGTAACAGGAATGCTGGTCTAGGTAGGTACCCATCTGGGACTGCCACTAAGATGTCAGCTAGAGAGGAAAGTGAAAGATATAAAACCAAGACTTGTATGAATAACATCAACATTGCTGAAACAGGAATAAATTGTCAACTTGCAAAAACCTAATGGAGAACTAGAAAAATACCCTGGAAATATGCTTACTACAAGGCTTGGGTAGAGGGATATGCTCTTACTTTGTATTAGTAGGAATCTTAATAGGTCATTGGATTTAGGGACAATCCTAAATCTAGGATGATTTCATTTCAAGATCTTTAATTATATCTTCACAAGGCCTATTTTGCAATAAGGTTACATTTTGATGTTCTAGGTGGATATGAATTTTGTGGGGACACCATTCAACCCATTACAGAGCACAGGGTCAGTAGGAATGATACAGTTCCATAATCTCCATATGATAAAAATCCAGAATCTGAGCAGTATGATGCTATCTTTTTCTGCTTCTGTTCCATTCTTTTGTGAGAGCCTTAGGAACAGGAGCTTATGTAAAGAGGCTTGAATGACAGGTGCTCAGTAAATATTTTCTAGAAGAGTAAGCTAGGAATGGCAGGTCAGGACTAACAAAAAGACCCTGAGGATGAAACTCCCTCAGAAGTATCCATTTCTACCTCTTCCATGTCCATTTTAATGTACTATGGACAGTCAAAAGTGTGAGTCCACTTTTGTGTCGAGGGGAACATTTGGATCCCAAATATTTAATTTACTACAAAAGTAAGTTCCCTGTTGTAGGCAGATAAAAACAGAATTGCGTGCAGTATGATGGCTTTCTGAGAAGAGGGAACATCCAGATGTACCTTAGTTAAAACATGCAGTGAAATGGTATTAACATATTAAAAAGGATGAGCTGTATCATTGAAGAGGGAAAAACCCTGCAGGATTGGTCTAACTTACACATTTAGTTGACTGGCAGTAGTGAGGAGGGTGGCTGAAAATGAATAAATTCATTTACTGGTTTTTAACCCTTTAAAAACAAGATAGATTCACCCATTTGAGTGGTTTAAGGCTATAGTCATAAACTGACAAACAGGCGCATAAAGACCGACCATTCACTCCATTTGGGTATGAACCCTCTTACTAGTCCCAGAAAATTGGCCTATTTTATTGCATCCTTTTTACAGCCAATTCCAGCTGGCTGAATTGAGTATATTTTTCATTCTGACTTGTTGACTTCTGGGCCATTAAGGCAGCCAATCCAATTAGGCAGGTTTTCTGTTGCTTTGCCTCCTGACAGAGCATCTGATTGGCTCACAGTTCTTACTAAGTGACAGTCCTTCCACAACTGTGGGTTATCTTTCTTGAAAGGCTCTTATCTCCTCTTTCAAATGCCTGTATTTTTTCTGTTTGTGCTTAGGTTTGGGTTTTAGGGTATTTTTCATTCAAGTACTTGGGTTTGGATGTTTGAGGTTAGGACCTACACTGACTGATGAGTCAGCTGGGTTGCTAGGGTTCACATTTTGACACAGTCCTTGGATTACCAACTGTGTAGGCTAAATAATGCTCCCTCAAAAGATATCCACATCTTATTCTGGGGAACCTCTGAGTATTATTGTTTATGACAAAAGAAGAACTTTGAAGATATGATTAACCTAAGGATCTTGAGATGGAGAGTATCCCAGATTATCTAGGTGGGCCCTAAGTGCAATTACATGTTTCCTTATAAAAGGGAGATTAACACAGACACGTAAAAGAAGGAGGTCGTGTAGAGAAAGCAGAGGGAAGAATCAGGGAAAGAAGATGCAAAGCCAGTGGCTTTGAAGATGGAAGAAGGGGGTCATGAACCAAAGAATGCAGCTCTAGAAGCTGGGAAAGGCAAAGAAACAGATTCTTCCTGAGAGCCTCTAGAGGGAGCATGGTCCTGGCAACACCTTGGTTTGGACCCAGTGAAAAGAATTTTGGACTTCTGGCCTCCAGAACTGCAAAAGAACAAATTCTGTTGTATCAGATTTGAGGTACTTACTAAAGCAGTCACAGGAAGTTTATACACAAAACAAGACCATCCCTTCAAGGACTAAATCCCTGCTTCTGAGAACTGTGCTTTGCAGGGGGATTGACACCAGCTATGCTATTCTTCATGTATTTGTCTATGTTTATTTTTCAAGGATAAGTTTGAACGTCGTTTTTGACCTTCAACCCTCATATGAGATGTTGTCTGAAAATATTTGGTGATATTTGCTGGATTAAAATTAGAGACTTAATAAACCTCCCATGTAGCAATCCAGTTTCTTTGGTTTATTAAAACTTTTTATGTCAAGGTTACCCAACCCTGAGGTTACTTAGGGACCCTCATTTTTGTTTCCTTTTTTGGGGGGGAATCATTTTTATTTAACTGTATGGACATTTAGCATATCACTTACCTGTTCCTTCTTGAAATTCTCTTTTTTCATTGGAATTTCATTCTTTGTATTAGGGGTCTCCAGAAAAACAGAATTAATGGGATATCTATTATCTATCTGTCATCTGACATCTATTTATCTAGCTAGCTATCAATCATCAAGCTATCTATATAATTTAGTTATATAAATATGGTGAGATATTTATTATAAGAAATTGGCTTACAGTGATTATGGAGGCTGATAAATCCCAAGAGCTACAAGAAGCAAACTGAAGAGCCAGGAGCTGGTGGTCTTGTTTCCATCTGAATACTGGCAGGTTCAAGATCCAGAAACAGCTTATGTTTTCACTTCTCATATAAGGCAGGAGAAAACAGATGTCCCAGCTCAAGGCAGTCAGGAAAGAGAAGTTTCCTCATCACGCTGACAGTCTTTTTTTCTTTTCAAGTCTTCAGTTAATTGGATGAGAGTCATTGACATTAGGAAGGGCAATCTGCTTTACTCAGTTTGTGGATTCAGATATTAATGTCATTCAGAAACATCCTCACAGACCTACCCAGAATAAAGATTGACCAAATATCTGGCTGGGTACCTTGTGGCCTACTCTATTGACACATAAAATTACCCTTCACATTCTGTCTTATTTACTTTTCTGTTTTTTTCCCCTACAACTTTATTTTCATTCTTAAATGTGAATATTTAAGAACTGAGGCTGCTCATCTCTATTTCTCCTCTCTAAACAGTTCTTTGACACCTTCTTTCCCTCAAACATCCTCAGCTCCATTTCCATACCTAACTCCACACCGAGCAAGTAAAACCTGACTCTATTAAAATAAAATATTTCAAAATTGTACCAGATTTCCTACCCTTTAGCTGCCCATTATTCTTGCTGTGGTGTTAACCATTAGTCTAGGTACCCAGGCTCAAAACCATGAAGGAGTTATCAGATCCACACATTTTCTTTTTCTTTTCATAGAGAAAACTCAACTCTTCTTGATTCTTCTTTAAAAGTTTTTCTCATGTCCTTCCCTTCCTCCTTTCTTCCCCATTCCTCCTACCTGTAAGATAATACATCCAGCAGTATGTAGCTATGGCTGCAGACCTGTCCAGATTTCATTTAATAAGCACTTCCTCTGTGCTAGGTGCTACACTAAGCATTTTACATATATTATCTCATTTATTCGTCCCCCCGCAAATCCGTTAAAGCAAGCAATTTTGTCCCATACTTTGTAGTTGAGACAATGAGGTTAAATGATCTGTGCAAGTTTTCCTAGCTGGTAAGTAGCAGAGTAAGAAGTAAAACGTAGGCCTAACTGAATCCACAGCATGCATTCTTAAAACTCTTTTTATAGTGTCTCTTTGGATTTTCTAAAATTTCTTCCAACTCACATTTCTAAACCATTCCCATTTCTAATCTTTTCTATAATAGTTGACAGTAAAATCTGGAAACATGACATTTGTCAGTTTCTTTCCCCACTCAGAAACTTCAGTGGCTCCCCCCTGGACAGGGGGGATTCCATAATTCCTGTTATGGCTGCTTTACAGACATTTCTCCTCATCCCTTTCTGCTTTACCGTCTACTCCCAATAGACTTAGTCAGTTGTTTGGATGTACTTCGATTGCTTTGTTTGTACTCTGCCTTCTGTCTGCTGTAGTTGCCATTTTCCCCCAATTGATACATCTCAGAGCATCCTTCCGTGTCCGGTTAATATGTCTTTAACTGGACAAAACAGCCCAGAACCTCCCTACTTTTAATTTTCCACTCTGGAACGAAATAAATCTTCATTCTGTAGTTTTGGTGAGCATGTGACCTACTGTATTAATCTCACCTATTGACACGTGTGACTATGACAGGGATGGGGGTGGCATCCTACTCATCCTTGAATTGCACCTCCAGATCTACGCTGCCCCTGAGGACTCAATGAGTCATTTCTTCCTTTGTCAGGGGTGGGTACAGGGTGTGAGGGAGTTTGGAGAGGGTTGTGGTTGACAGCTCTCAGCCCAGGTCCTCTTCTTGAATTGCCTCTAGCAGAAGAGAGAACCCCTATCTAGTGACTGGTTGATGTGGGGGTACAAAGGTCTGCCCCCTTCCTTCAGTGTGGAGCAACTCACAAGGGCCATTCCAGCTCCAGAGCTCCCCATAGAATTGACAGAGTCTTTTGTTATCGCGGTATTGCTCTTCAACTTCTTCCTCTGTCCAGTCATGTTTCCTGCCCTCCTTCACAGGTATTGATCTAGAGGGCATTTCCAACACACTGTCTGCACGCAAATCTTCCATTCAGCATTTCTTTCCCAGAGAGCCTGACCTATGATAGGAAGGTCTACACCTGGTTGCCAGCAGTATCTCAGTTGGGTGGCAGAAAAAGGCGGGGTATTTACCATTTAGGATGTGGGATTTTTCTTGTTTTCCTGTTTTCACTACAGTGCTCTTGCCCACCTCTTCATCACAGTTTGGATTTTTTTTTTTTTGGTTCATTTTCTCCAAAGAAGAAGCTTCTTGGTGGCCTGAAAGACACTGGTTACCTGGTGGCTTGGGAGGAAGCCTGGGAATCTGAATTCCTCTTATGCTGACATTTGTCCACCTGCCCTAGTTTCAGTCCCACTTCCCCTTTCTTCCATGGCATCAGAGATCTCTAATACCTAAGCCTTCCCAGGATGCTGTCAGGGAACTGGCTGATTTCTTATTCTTCTCTGCAGGTATTTAGTTGTCAAATTTTTCACTTCTGTTAATTTCTTCAGCTACTTTCTTACTCCTGATAATTTTTGTTCTCACTTGCTGTTGTCTCCTTGTTTTCTTTACATTTAAAGGTTTGTAATTTTTATGTTCTTTCACTCTCATTTAGTGGAGCTGCTGGAAGAACCAGGGTTTAGCACAGACATAAAATATGCCCTGTTTAACCAGTATGGGAGTTCAGGGTTTGTTGCCAACTTTGGAGCATCTTGATTTTTTTTTTTTAAAGATTTTGGTTGACAGCGAGAAACACAGCTGGAGAGGGAACACAAGCAGGGGGAGTGAGAGAGAGAGAAGCAGGCTTTCCTGCTGAGCAGGGAGCCCGATGTGGGACTCGATACCCGGTCTCCAGGATTATGACCTGAGCCTAAGGCAGTCGCTTAACCAACTGAGCCACCCAGGCACCCTGGAGCATCTTGATTTTATTTGAAAAGAAAGGCAATGGTTTTTAAAGACATGTGTGGCATTTTATTTCAAACTATATTTTCATTTATTAAGGGAAAAATTCAGGTCCCATGTAGAACACTGGGTTAAAATGACCCTATATTCATTCACCAGAAGAGTGACAAAGGCATCATTGACCTCTGTCTCACCCAAGCACATGATAGCATGAGACTGGATGAGACCAAGACTTCCCTTTGGTATGCCTAAGCATACAGAGAGACATGAAACCTTTCACCAGTCACTCAGATGTTTGTCTGCATGTCAAGAACCATCTCGAGGTGCCTAAGTATTTGAATGCTTGGTGCCCTGTAGACAACATATCTGTATGATTGCCTGAATTTCTCTCATTTAATTTTGATGTTTGACCTTGTGGAGATGCCGCTGAAGTCTGACCAACTACATCACTGGATGTGTCAATTACAGTGGGACCTGAGGTTTGTAAATTAAAGATCATACTTGTTTTTTCTGGCTGTGTTTGATGCCTTCAGTCACATTTCGGTTCATGTTTAGTCCATGTTTTTGGAACACAAGACTGTTTTTGAAAGATAAGGGCTAATTTCTGGAGAGTGGGCATGTGTACTGGAGGTGGGTCTGCTGTGCTGCAGACTGCCAATCAAAATGTGTCAGCAATGTCATTCAAGGTCAGAGACCCAGTGAACCGCCAATCAAAGTTGCAGAGCTGTGCATGTTCACTTGTCAGTGTTAGAAAGAGGTCACTCTCTCTGTGGTGTGGCTAGTGTGTGAACAATGAGAGTATTTCAGTGGTCAGAAGCACATTCTGCTGCCTACCCCCTGGCGATTTCAGGATGCTTTCCAAGGTTTTTCCTATCCTCAGGACTATAAGGCAGGATGGTAGAAAAAGCTGAGGGTATTTTTAAAAACTGAGTTATAGATTCTGATTTCTGAAAGCAAGCATGGTAGCTAATTTAGTACATAGCTTTGTTTAATATTTGCTTCAAATCTCTGTCTATAAGAAAGGATAACAGAAAAATCAGAAATACAATTTTAGATATCTAAAAAGAGATAAAACCTTTAAACATTTTATACCTGGTATTCAGTTTGCTTTCTCACCTTAACTCAGCTAATCATTATCTTTTTGATTTTCATCATGCAAAATTAAGTTTTGCATTTATGGAAAAATGACAATTTTAAGGATGTGCTAACATTACAGAATAAAGCTTGAAAAACCTCAGTTTCAGGGTCTGGAAGACAAAAATGATCAAACATTAAGTTTTGTATTTCAGTAGGGTCTTGATTGATTTTGGGAACAGTCCCTCTCAGAGGGCAAAGGAACAATTCATCATAATCAACAATATTAGCTATCGAAAGTTATTTTAGTAGCAACAAATGCTATGATGGGCAGATGTTCAAAGTTCAATCAGGGAGTCTCCCTGATGGCAAAACCTCCAAACGAGTCATGTTCTGAATGTTTTGCCTCCCCATGATAAAGTATCCAGATAAATTTATGTAATTCCACATGCTTAGCCTCATGGACAAGACTATTTGGCTAAAATGTTCAGAATTCATCTAAGTGTTATGTAGATGCAAGTATAAGCAATTGCTTTAGTCATATTCTTATTTAGGTAAAGAATATTATCAATAGCATTTTGTAAGTTCAGAAATGAAACACTAAATTGAGGCAAAGAGTATGTATACTACGTGTGAACACTAAGTAGAGATTTTTCAAATTTGTAGAATAGTCCATGAGAAATACATGCAGAGTAGGGCTATTGAGCATGAAGTTTTAGGGTAAGAAAGGTCTTTGGGGTTCAGACTTCTCATTTTGTAGGTGGTGGTTCCTGAGGCTCTTGTGGAGGAGGCATGGATAGTTAATGACAAAGACAACTCCTGGATCTGTGTTTGAGTCCCAGGCTTGTGGGAGGCCAGTCTGTTTTCAAATTCCCCTGGGAAAGCTTGCATAGAGGGGAATTTTCCAAAGGTGCTCGAGAGGCGAAGGAGTGAGACTTAGGGATCCAGAAGGAGAGTGGATGCCGTGAGAAAATGCTCAGCAGTGGCCTTGGCCTTTTAGATGAAGAGAGCACTGGGTAGTTTTCTTGTGAGAACTAGAGTCCTGGGGTTGCAGAAAGCAGGGATAAGAAAAGAGGATACTCAGAATCACCCAGTGAGCAAAACATTCTCTTTAAAATGGGTTTACTTGCTCACAACTTTGGATTAGAAATATTCTTGGCTATCAGCAGCAACAGCTTTTTGCTCGTAAGTCAATGTTTTGAGAGTGACAGACTCTAGACATAGAAAACACCTGATTCCAGTGCTCAGTCTTGGCTGACTTGTTTAATAGTAGAATATGGGAGTGAGATGTGCGGGCAAGGGGATACAGATCATATTTTCCTTCCCTTACTCTTATATCCTGATAAACACCCCTAGGCTTGGAGGAGAGATTAAAATCCACGAAGACAAAAGAGGAGTGATTCAAGCGTGACCGGTTTCTTTCACAGATGTGAACAGGGCTGGCCAAGAGGCACAAGGCAGCCAATTTTCAGCTCTGACAGCTGCCGAGGTCATCAGCTTCCTAACGGCACCCCTTAATTCCTCTGAGGCCAGGGTGTCCTTTGAACTCAGTGGTTGTTACACTTCTAAAGCTAAGCTGAGAAGGGAAGAAACCTGAAAATTTTGCTGACCACTGAGTACACAATTACCAGGCCATTAAAACCTTAGGCTAAGGACTTAGGGTTCTCCTGTCTTCTCTGACCTATGAACCAGTAGTTGCTTCCAGACAACTTATGCATACACACTGTGTGTGTGTTTGTGTGTGTGTGTGTGTGTGTGTGTGTGTGTGTGTATGTGTTCATGAGATAGAAAGAGGGATGGCATTTATATGCTAAGAGCTTCAAGGGTGGCAACAGTATGTTTCTGAGAAAGCCTAATGCTCTAGTTCAAAGGATGCTTATGGTGGGAGTGGGGACTGTAGTGCTGAGAAAGATTTTCTGTGAGGGACTTTTGTTATGGCTGGATCTAAAGGCTTGGTGAGAGAGGAGGGGTGCTGTCTTCACTGCTCCCGGCCCAAGCCACTTGGTAACAAGTAATGATGGGGGGGATTCAGGTCTAGGAATTCTACATCATTAGGAAACCCCCAATAAAAGCAGCCTGGTGGATAAGGACAGCACTTGGAAAACTTCAATATAGTGGGATAGGGCATGGCCCATTATTTAAAAATTGTATACAGAAAACCACATTATATCAGCAATAAACTATAACTCACAAGCAACATGTGGAGGGTGTTTAGGATTGTTATCAGGTAAAGGCTGAAGCATTTAAACTAACATGAGTTGGAATTTTCAAAATCCTTAATGTGCAGAGCTTAAGGCATAAGCAATTCCTGTAAGAGTTAGAAAATAATATTGTTCGGTCAAACTTTTATTTTTTTTCTCTTCATTGTTACCTATATGAAGTTGTGATACCAGATGAAATTTTATGCTTATCCTATATACAAGATACACCTTGGACTCACTCACAGCTAATGAGAGGCAAGAGGTCCCACTTGGACTACAACAGCTGTATTCTTTTCACCTTTGCTCTCACGGCCCAGGAGTGCTGAGCTCCCTTCCATCCCTGTCCCCTATATGACTGTTGTGGGATGGAGTATGGAAGGTAGCACATCATGAAAACTACCTGTGTCATACTGTGTTTTATACAGCATGAGGGTACCCTGTGCAGGGCGGCTCCTGTTCACTTATCCATGCATTCACTTGTTTAGTCGGAGACTGTGGTCCTGCTGCCCAGCGCAGGTAGTCAGGGACCTGGTAGTAAACTTAGTAGGCAACTTGCTCTTCCACAGGGAGTAGCAGGGGATAAAACAGGGCTTGGTGGGCTTGTCAGGCAAAACCTGAGGCAGGGAGCTACCTTGGAGCTGGTGAGTTCAAGCTAGTTAAGTCAGGGCAGGAACTGTGAAATGGCCAATGTCAGGTAGGTCAAGTGAACAGAAGGACTTGGTGTAGGGATGGGGGTTATTGTGAGAAACTAAAGCTCAAGTCAGGCTGAGGTGGCAGACCAGAAATGGCCTGGGTAGAGAGCCCTTCTGGGTTAGGACTGGACACAGACCAGCCCAGCCAGCAACCCAGACAGCTCCCAGATGCAAGTCTCCTGACAGTTTTCCTCTGCAGCACTCCATCCTCCTTCTGCTTCTGCTTGTTAAAGAGGCTTTATATTAGACTTCTTGTCTGCATAAGACAAGGGCTTGTCTTTAGAGAATTACTCTCATTGCTCTTAAGCTCCACCCTACAAAGAGGCCACATCTTCTGGCCTGATAGGGAGCTTTCCAGTTTGTTTACTCATACATTAATTCATTTATATTCAGCAAAGTTATTAAATCACGCTATGTGCCAGACCCTTTCCTGTCTGCAAAAGATACAACAATGAATGAGACATAGCCTTCGAACAGGAGCTGGCAGTTATTAGGAGAGGTAGACACTTACAAATGAATAAAAATTAATATGATGAAGGCAGTGATAGAAATGTATATAGTACAATATGGGAGCACATGGGATCCTGAAAGATAGTTATGGGTGGTTTTTTGGAGGGAGTGATGCCTGAGTGGTGTGTCTTGAACAAAGAGAGGAGTTACCCAGAGAAAGGAAGGGGAAGCAGTGGAGAGATAAAGCAAGGACATTGCAGATAGGGGAGCCAGCATAAGCAATGGCCAAAAGGCAAAAACAGTGTGGGGTGAAAGGATTTTCAGAGCAAGACTTATAAGATATAAAGGGTTAAGTGAGCTCATTTTGGTGGCAGGAAAGCTGTTTTTATAATTAGTGGTGTGTTCATCATCTCTCATGGATCATGCTCAACCACCAGCATCTCACTAGGGATGTGCAAAAGCATTTTACACTCCAGATGAGGTGGTGAGATGAACTGAGCCTGCATGGGTGGCCGTCATTTGCCCCAGCGTTAGAAATGAGTAGAACCTACTCATGCACATCTGGGAGCAATTCCTGTTCACGGTATCTACTGACTGCTATGACCACCGCCAGGCTCCTGAAAGCCCCACTCTCCTGTTCTTAGTTTGACAAGGAAGGAATAGAATTTCAGCTAGACTATGGAGGGTAGATAGGGTTTTTGACTGGAGGTGAGAAAAGACAAGCTCATTAGGGAAAATATATGAACTAAGCAAAACTACAGAGAAAATACAGTAGAAAGATAGTGACGAGTTTATTTGGCTGAAGTGGAAGGGAAGCTTATCCACTGTTTCAGGGATGGAGAAAACCAAAAAGGTGAGTTGGGACCAGATCACTTTGAGTATAAGTGTGAGACATTGTTGAAACCATTAATGAAATCCAGTTGCTTCTGCTGTCTAACACAGCATCTAATTTGTGGTAATATTATTGCTACTTGTGCTGTTTCTTTCTTTTTTTTACCCATCACATTGCCCCAGGATCATTTATTTATTCATTAATTCATGCATGTATTCACTTACTTAGGCTTCTGTGAAGCACTATTTGATGTATATCAGAGAAGACTCTTCAAAGGGAGGTAAGTTGAATCACTGTTCTATCCACCATTTTTCCTTCTTTGTAAAAAAATAGCGCTTACCTTCTTTTTATAATTAATTCTTATACAAAAGCCTGTAGGAGGCTTTAATTTGTGTGCTTCTTAGCATTAGGACAGGTCAAGTTTGGAACCATGGGCTAGGTAGAGCTGCAGGTCTTTTTCTGCATACCTTCTCTCTTAGCCTCACCCCAACCCCTAGGAGTGGTCAACCATCCAGACAGGCAGTACCATGTAGTGTTTAAGTACAAGGGCCCTGAAAGTAGATAATTTGGGGTCTGAATTCTGTCTTTGTCTCTTTTGGCTTTGTGATCTTGGACATCACTACCAGAGTTTCAAGTTCCTAATCTAACCATATGAGGTCAATATGATATTTAAATGAAATAATGTATGTTAAGTGCTTAACTTATTTACTGAACTCATTTAATCAGCCTATAGTAAGTGCTCAGTAAACAGGGGCTATCTATATTACCACAAATGGGCCATTGAATACTACCCTAGAATAGAATCTAGAGAAACATTTGAGATGATGGAGGTGGAGGCAGAACAGCAATTAGAAACTGTAAACAAGGTCTGCTGTCATTTAAGCTTTCTCGAATCTGTACCATCCCATAACTTCATCAGTGGTGAGATTTAATACACTGTTAATCTGTCATGTAGGCCTCTATTCTAGAGCAAATGAGTACCTACTTGAGGAAAAGATGTATAATTAGCCCAGCCCTCCAAATGAAAGAGGAAATATAAATAAAAAGGTACTAGTATAAAGATCCCAGAATAGACCTTCATGGAAAAGCTCCCAAATTACACTAGTGATTCCATAATTGTTACAGTAGGAGATGGAAGGACACTTGAAAATCATTGTTTAGGGGCACCTGGGTGGCTCAGTCAGTTAAGCGGCTGCCTTTGGCTCAGGTCATGATCCAAGGATCCTGGGATTGAACCCTGCATTGGGCTCTCTGCTCATCAAGGGAGTCTGCTTCTTCCTCTCCCTCTGCCTTTGCTCATGTGCTTCTCTCTCTCTCTCTCACTCACTCACTTTCTCAAATCAATAAAATCTTAAAAAAAAAGAAAATCATTGTTTGTCAGAGAAGATAAGGAATATTTTCTGGTGTTTCCTTATATGGCTTCTCTCTGTGTCTCCTTCTGTCTCTTTGATATCCACCTATCTATCTGTCTACCTATTTTTGAAAAAGATTTAATAATAAACAAACAAATAAATTTTAGAGAGAAAGAGAGAGAGTGTGAGTGGGGGAAGGAGCAGAATGAGAGGGAGACAAGCAGACTCCCCGTTAAGTGGGAGCCTGATGTTGGGCTTGATTCCAGGACCCTGAGATCATGAACTGAGCTGAAACTAAGACTTGGATGCTCAATAGACTGAGCCACCCAGGTGTCCCTTATCTGTCTACCTTTCTATCTGCTCAGTCCCAAGTCTTGAACAAGAACAACACATCCTAAAGCTGAGGCTGGCCTACCTTTGAGAAGGGGGACATCATCTTTGAAGTAAATGACTGCTCCTTTCCCTGATCCTGGAGCCCAAGTTACCATCCCTCACTTAACACTGACTGCCTGGCCTGGTGTGTTTCCCTCATGTCTTCACAACTAGATTCTAAGCTCTCCAGGGACACAGACCTACCTTTTTGATCTCACCAGCACTGCCTAGCCCAATGTCTTCTCTATGCTGGAGCTCCCTACCTAGAAGTTTGGCGTAGATAAGGGCACTTGGTCATGCTTGCCACAGAGATAGGACCAAGGCATATCAAGGTAGAAACAGCCACTGTTGGAGGAACTCTTCCTCACTGGAACTGAAGCGATTATCCCACCTGTGCAGGGAGAACTGTTCTGTCCAGTGAGTAATGTGCTCTAGCAATCTCCTTTTTATACATCTTTGCTTATCCTAAGAAACAAGGAGATACATTATTTCTAACAGGGTACAATGATAGATAACATTCCTCATTTACCCCTTCCTTCTTCAGGATATTCACATTAATTTTTCCCCCATTTTACTGAGAAGTAATTGATATACATCAGTATATAAGTTTAAGGTGCACAAGATTATGATTTGATTTACATAGATTGTGAAATGGGTACCATAGTACATTTAATTAATGTCCCTTATATCATTTGGATACAATAAAAAGAAAAGAAAGACTATCTCATTGTGATGACCGCTCAGGATTTACTCTTTTACACTTTTCCAATATATCATACAGTGATGTTAGCTATAGTCATCATATTATCCATTACATCTCTAGTAATTATTTGTCTTATCACCGGAAGTTTGTATGTTTTGACCACCTTTCTCCAATTCCCCATCCCCCAGGATGTTCCCATTTTAACTGATGAAAAAGCCCCTATTAAATTCAGGCAAATGAGATGGAGGGATAATTATGGGAATTGCAGGTACCAGAAATATTTGCTTTTGGGGTGGCAGTGTGTAGATTTAATGTGGGAGAGATAGCTGCATAGGGTAGTCAGAGAAGGAGGATCTTTTTGAGGTTTCTGAATTGATACCTGTGAGTCACCAGTTTCTCTGACAAGATACCCAGACAGGTTTCCATTTTTAGTCATTTTTTTTTTTTTATGGCATTCTCATCCATGGCAGTTAAAGTTTCTTGACCTATTGCTGGAAAGGTAAGGGATTGAATGGGAAATATGAGGTATAGTTAGTAACTGTGATTATTTTTTCTGTCCTGGGATATTAAAGAAAGACCCACTCCTTGTTTCCCATTTAATCCCTTTCCTTAGCCAGCCATCTTCAGCTTTTGGCTGCCATGTCCTTTCTGGGATTATGATATTTCCTGGCACAGACCGAAGAGCACTTGATTAGGTCTAAGATAGCAGCTGGCAAAGCACCCTGAGCATAGTCAGTTTATTTTAGAGTTTGAGTTATTTCGTTACCTACTCTGAGCTCTGTCTTCTTCTGGAGGGAGTTCACGATCTCTATTCACTGATGTGACATTTCCCTGCCCTTTCCTTCATTCCAAGCCCTTCTTTCTGTCATTTATAACTCTGATTCCAGAGTGACCCACTTGTGTTTGGATTTTTATTCCTGCACACTTCACAGTGACATCTTTTACTTTGGTATATAGAATCATCTATCTTTAAAGAATTTCTCTGCTATTCCTGTTTTTCCTGTGAAATGTAATTCTCCAGGTCACCGCCTTCCCTCTCTCCATATAGTCTTCTCATAAAGCCTCTTTCATGACACTGTCAGGAACACTTTGCATTTTCCTGACTGCTGACTACATTACCACCTTACTACATGATCCTTATCCTCCCTCCTCTTTTAGTGGGAACCAGTGCTAGTGCCATTCTGAATTATTTGATGTTCCCTCGTATTGCTACACACTTCCATGGCTCTGAACAGGTTGTCTATCTGCCTGGAATTTCTTTTATGTCCCCTTCTTCTTTCTTTCTGCAGATATAACTTCCCTCACCTGATTCTACTAGGGAATTGCCTGTCTTTGAATTCCTTTGCAACCTACAATGCTCAGATGGTTATCTCCTCTGAGCTTTTTTTTTTTTTTTGCCCCTCTCCTTATGTCATATTATTTCCTTAACCCTTAGTCCCTGGTAGACTATATCTTTACTACCACTTATCCCAGGATATTTTAATAATTTATGTGCCTGTCTGCTTATAGAGCAAAGACCTTGCCTTTTTTCAACTCTGCACCAAGAAATCTCATCCCTTCAAGTCCTAGAACAAATAAATGAATGAACTAAAGTGGCACACCAGTGAAATCTGACTGTCTTGGTGGCTTCTTAGTAATGGAGTGAGAGTTGTAAGGGAGAAGGAAGCCTTGAGTCCTGGATCAACTCCAATTAATTGCATGTGGGTTTTTCTCTAGGGCTAGAATTAAAAGACTCTGGCTCTCCCGAAGCAGGCAGTTTGGTGGAAGTGGATTAGTGGAAAACACACTGGACAAAGGAACAAGTTGGTCAAAATTGACCACATGAACAAAAAGCCCTGAAAATTTCAGTTTACTGGAGTAATATATATTGACAATTTTTGTGCATTATATAGATAATATTGCAATATTGTATATATTTTTAAATATTATCCATATTCAGGAATTTTCAAGGGTTTATGTCAGTTTTGTGAACTTTGGAGAGTTCTTTTTTTTTTTTTAAGATTTTATTTATTTATTTGACAGAGAGAAACACAGCCAGAGAAGGAACACATGCAGGGGGAGTGAGAGAGGGAGAAGCAGGCTTCCCGCTGAGCAGGGAGCCTGATGTGGGGCTCGATCCCGGCTCTCCGGGATCATGACCTGAGCTAAAGGCAGTCGCTTAACCAACTGAGCCACCCAGGTGCCCCTGGAGAATTCTTATAACTTTGTATTTCAGGTTTAAAATTTTTCTTGGGTGCAGTAAAATTATCATTATATGGTTCACTGGTCATAAACATTGGAACCACTCTTTTGCCCTATTTTTGTTAAAAAGTTAAATTTGAGCTATAGACAAGAGTTACATAATTAAAACATTTCTGAATAAATATAGAGAGAGTTGATTGATAAAGACTTAGAAATTTAAATGTTCAAATTCCAAAAAATGAAAAAAGTGCTAAAATGGGATCATAAACTCAAAGGTCTAACTGGGCCTTATTCCTCTTATTCCTATGGTGGATCTTATGACATTGTCCTCTGGAACCCAAGGGCTTGGGGCAGCCTAGTTTAAAAAAAAAACCTGTGACCAAGCATTTTGTATTTGAATTTTGTGGATACAGAAAACGAAGATCCAAAGATGACAAGTGAGCCATAGCTCAAATTTAGGTTTTCTTTCTCCAAGAAAGAGGAAATCTGCCTTGACTCCAGACTTACTTTTTCTGAGAGGCAAAATGTTGTATTTTTACTGTGGTGGGTGTGAATAGAATGGAATTATGTCTACTCAGAGAATGTTCCCCAGGCCCATATAAAACTTGTTGAGTAAGTGGTCACTCTGCATGCCATCTTGGAGGCAGGGAGGTGCCCCAGTCATTGATAAAGTACATCCTTGGGAGGTCACACACATGACATTTGTTTTCAAATTTATTCATAGTCCAATTCTGTAAAGTCATGTAAATCATGTCATCTGTCTGGGCCTTAGTTTCTTCATTTTAAAACAAAGGATTGGAAGTTGTTGTTTCTGGGGTCTCCTCCGGATTTGACGTTCTGTGATGTTAGTGGACATGTGACACCTTCTTTGGCTGAGTACTCTCTTTATAAAGAGTCCTATTCCATTTCCCTAGCACAGCACAGAAGAATACATAATGAGTATATCTGGTTCAGATTCTCTTACACAGAGAGCTGAAAATTCACTTTGTTATAAAGAAAATTAAGAAAAGGTTATTTGTAAAGGAAGCATATTCATCTTTTTCACCTTAGGCTTGCTATGGAATTCTCTGGAACCTGAATGATGCTTCCATTCATTCAGCATTTATCATGACTGGATAATTGTGACAGGGACTAGAGTTAAAGAGAATAAAACTTGATCCCTGACCTCAAAGAACTCTGCATTCTTGTGGGAGAAAGATTCTTAAAAACAAATGCAATCTGTAGAACCAGGATAGAACATTCATAGGAAAGTGATAAAAATAACTATGTGCTTTACATGCTTTCTTTCTTCAAGTCCTTTCAGCTATTATATTCATTTAATAGATGAGATATATAAACTAAGGTTCAGAGAGACTTTTCTAAGGGCATTACCACTATTAAGAATGGATTAGATGGGCTAGACTTGAGGTACTGGGATTCTAGTAAGGATATTATGTGTGTGTTTGCATTCAGCAGAGACTATGGGCATGATGGGTAGGGTAAACCTCAATATGCTGCCTTGCTTATATTTCCCTTTTAAAAGGTTCTATCTACAACCTTCTTCCAAATAAATCATGTTGATACAGACTGTTATTTATTGAATCATTCTTGATCCAATAAATGCTTAACATTTGTTACATGGATGAACCTTTCCAAAATGAAGGAGGCAATAGACTAATATCAGAAACAAGAAGCAGCATAAAATGGAAAACGCACCACAAGAACTTAAAAGAACTAGTATGGTTTGGAGAAACCACAATTGAACTGTGCAGGCACTGCCTTTGTTTCTCTGCTTTAACATGTATTTGCTACTACAGATTAATAGCCTCCATTTGGGGAATAAATGGTCCTGGATCATTGTTCCATTTTAGGAACCACAGGTGTTGTTGTTCACATTCTGTTTATAACCTTAGGGGTGAATGAAAAACAAAACCTAACAAAAAAAAAAAAAAAAAAAAAAGACAGCAACCATGGACCAGAATGAGCCTTGGCAACATTCCCTTCCTGATCCTTCCTACAGAATCAGACACACAATAGTATGATAATAAGCACAAAGTTCCACTGTCTGTTTGGAATGCTGATCTTATTTAAGAGAGAGGAAATGAGTGAGTGTATATGCATGAATATTCAAAAAACAATTAAAAATTGATGTGACTAATCTACTCATGTCTTACATATTAAGTAACTTTCAAAATTCACCTCATGGAAGGGGCCACTAGTTTTGAAGACTATAGATTAATAAGCCTCCGTGCTTAAAAAATGAGCTTCAATATTTGTGCGAATCATAGAGTCAAAAGAAAAAATCGATAGACTATCGACTGCTGGGGATGATCACATTCATTTTGCCCTTTGTGGTTGGTGAAATCCATGCTGCAATTACAGAGACAGGCTGGCAGCAAAGAGCCTCAGTCGGGCTTTCAGCTCCACATTAATCCAAAACTCCCCATTTTAATGCAGATATAGATTGCTTTGAGTCAATAGCTCACTGCTTGAATTGTGAAGTAGCAGTTTTGCTGGACTGTGGCAGGCCAGAGCTTATAGTATTTGGGAATTTCAGAGCTTTGCCCTGTGAACTGGTATGACTAAGGCTTGAGGGGAGGTGCTGCTGTTGAAAAGATCTGTCTTTGGGATCTAAAACATGGATTATAGCAAATTCAGGGTGGGCAGTCATAGAATCATAGGATTGTAGAACTGGAAAGGACCTCAGAGGTCGCCTGGTCCAGCTCTTTCCTTACAGATGAGGAAATTGAGGTCCTTAGAGGTTAACTAACTTGCATGTGTTCACACAGCTAGTTAGTGGAGGATCCTGTACAAGAAAAAGAGATGCATCCTCCTGGGCTTTCCACTACTCAACTTAGGCTATGAAAAAAAAAACCCAAAATTTGTTTTATTTACTACATCACACACATATGTACATGCAACAGATACTTAATTGAATAGGTTTCAATTAATCCATTATTAATATTCAATAATCCCTTAAATAAGGTAGTGAGAAAATTACTATCACCGGGAGTATGTATGCAGCTAAGCCAACAACAACAAAAAATAATCTGTAACATGTTAGCACTGAGGAAAAGGTGAGATACCGTGTTTGAAGCATTAAATGGGACAAAATTTTTTAGGAGGTGCTTTGTAAGTGGTATGGCAGTATACTCATGTTAGAGTAAAGGGTTACCTTAAGGCAAACATTTGGGGGCAGATTTCTATTTCATGCAGTATTATTACTTATATCACACCAGACTGTGAATATGTTGAGAGAGACACCTAGTATCTTTCATCTGTCATTAGCAAATAGCATAGTGCTTGGCATGTCATAAGATGATCAATAAATATTTGCCAAATGTTGTCTATTGTATAGCTAAATCCATGTGATAAACCCTTGCATTCAAAGTGTGATCTGTGGTCCAGTAGCACTGACATTGCCTGGAAATATTTTAGAAATGCAGAATCTAGAACCCCATGTCAAACCTATGGAAGCAGTGCCTGAATTTTAACAAGATCTCTAGGTTCTTAGCAGGTTCATGAAAGTTTGAGATGCTTTGCAATAAGCTGTGTTGAACGAAGTTTCTTATTGTTCAAACCTTATTACAATGAATTTAGGTAGGTATAAAGTCTGCATATGAAATGAAAATTACGACTGGTCCAAATTATCCGTAAATGAATGGCCCTAAAATCATCTGCACACAATGAAAGGACTCTGTGTGTGTTTGTGTGTATGGTGTGTCTGTGTCTGTGTTGTCCTTTAGTTAACTAATGGAAGAGTGGGTTTACATTTCCTATCTAATTCCTAATAGGAGTATGTTTTCAAGCAGAATGGCACCATTTAAATAATGATTTTTCTCTCTTCCTAACTCATATAATTTGAGTTAAATGCACTTATGGTAAGACTCGCTGTCCTTGGAAAATATTTCTTTCAAGTACAGTGATCTTGCTTCTTAGCATGACTTGAATATATTCACCCAGTTAACCAAGTTCAGTTATAACAAGTTTTTCACCCAGTTATGCTGTACTTTACTGGGGAGTTATAGTATACACATCTTTCAAGTAGAATTTTGAAACAGGGTGTGGGACATGAATCATCAGTCTCTCATGGCACCTTTAATACCAGTGGGCTTTGTAGGTTATTTATGGCCTGAGTAGCTCCCTGGATGCCACACATATCTCAAAAGTGGCAGAGAATGGCCTTGGATCAGGGAATTCTGACTCTGACTCCTGTACTGCTTTCTTAAGCTTCTATCGGATCTGAGCTGATGCCTGAGTGACTGGACCTGTGCTCCAGCAAAGAGCTTTATCATAGTTTTTTTTGTCTTCTTTCATGATCCCACAACAGAAAATCTAATTTGAGCTGAGGCTGAGACAAGGGCCACATAGGGTGAGAGGATCCCTTGCCCTATTTATGTCCTGAGTCGTCATCTACTCTTATGGTGCTGGCTTTGTGACCTGTACTGAAATGCTTTGAGAAGGCAGGTATATGGTTGATCGAATGGGGGTCACCTGTCTCAGCAATGGGATGGTTAGATTTCAGCCACTTAAAAGGGATGTCATAGCAGCAATCAGCTCACTTTTACTAGCTTTCAAATGAACTCCAGGACTCTCTGGGCTTCCATGGAGAGAAGTGAGGTTGCCCTGCAGAGAAGGCACTGGAAGGATTGATCAGGAATAAAAGGGGTTCTCCAAGGGCATGTCTGATCTCTGTGGCTGCTGCCCTTGTGTTTTATCTCCGTCCTTGTCTTCCATCTCTGTCTTGCTCTCTCAGTGCCTTTTTATTTTTCAGGCTCAATCACTTTGTAAAGTCTCCCTCTTGTCTTCCCTTCTTATGCCTGCCTCTTTAATTCTCTAATAAAAGATTTATGCAGTCTGGGCTGAGCATGCTCAGTAGTGGCAAGCAGGTTGTGTTTGTAAGGGGTTAGCTGTAGCAGTATATCTCTATGGTGTTTGTTTTGTTTACATAAGAATAATATATCAGATCAGCAAACAGATCAACTGGAAATCTCTTGCTTTATGACAGAACAGATCAGTTCAAACTGAAGAGTTTACTGGAACATACTGTCAGGCAGCCTAGCTCGGCTTCAAAGAAAGCTGCTTTGGTTCCCACTGGTGCTGACTGGTTCATCTCAACATCTTGCTTTTAGATACCAGCATATAGCCTGAAAAAAAGATCAAAATGGAGTTAGCCTTCACTGTGCTGGCTTTTAGCAAACCATGACTTTGGGAGTGGATAGTCTGCTTTAGGGAAATGATTTGCCCCAAGCAGATTCTTTCTTTTCTCCCTCCCTCCTCCCTCCCTCCCTCCCTCTCTTCCTTTCTTTTCTCCCCTCTCTTCCCTTCCTTTCCTTTCCTTTCCCTTCCCCTTCCTTCCCCTCCTTCCTTCCTTCCTTCCTCTCTCTTTATTTCTCTCTCTCTTTCTTTCTTTTTTGATTGAAGCAAAGGCAATGCTGCATAATGACATAACCACAACCAACTTTTTTTGCTTGTAGTTTCTATAAACAAGAGCAATATCCATGCCATTATTTATCTCTTTTTCCACAGAACACTCTTGTAAAATTATACTTAAAAAATAATCTATTTAAGATGGAGATGAGTCTGCTATTTAACTCCAGCAATCCCCCATTTCCATGGAAGTGGTTGAAGAAATCTAAAAATGATGGTGTGTGTGTGTGCAATACTAGCATTGATAGTATTGAGGAGGCTGGTAATAAGGGAGAGACTGGAAACTTTAAGGAGTCTTTTTAAGCCATGCTGATATTATTGGATTGATTGGAAAGATAACCTATGGTTGGCCTAGAAAACACCTGGAAAGAACTCTTTAGTAAGTGCCCCTAGAACATGTATCTCAGATGAAGGCAGGCCTTGAAGCAGTTGTTAGGGCTCTTGATCTTAAGAGCATCTTGGGGAAAAGCAGAATGTTCTGGGGTTCAAACAGAGTGGAGATAATTTGGGTTGGACTATGTACATTCAGTTCTACTTGGCATTGCCACTATTGGTGGGAAGCAAGCAGTGACACTTATTGAGGGCTCCTATGATGGTGGACATTCAGTAGAGAGTGGGAACCCTGTATTAACCGTATTCAAATTTTCTCAACAACGCAGAGCAGAATCCTTAACCTAGTGGTGGAGTATACCTCTCGGTCTCCTTTCTACTAAGTGGACTGCTGCTCTGACAAAGTAAAACAGCAAGATTTCTAAAGTTTTGCCTCATTTCTTTATCTGGGCCTGAAACATGCATGCAGAAGCCAGCAGCATCTCTGCTAGATTCCATTTCAACTCCCCAAACAAGCATATATTCTCACATTTTAAGAATGAATAAATTGAGGTAATTATATACATGAAGAAACCCAGTAATAAATAGTGAACACTATAGAACACTGTGTGCCAAGCCTTTGACATATTGCCTCTTTTCGTCTTCACTACAGCCCTAAAATATGGGAATTATATATACAATCACACTTTTAAGTAAGCAGAATTCCCACTGAGGTTAAAGAATTTACTCAAGTAAGGAGCAGAGCAGAGACTTGAGCCCATTTTGAACTCAAAATTAATAAATGATTGGGAACAGAGCAATTATTCCCTCAGTAAACAGAGGTACAGAAAAAAAATAAGAGAAAACTTTGGAAAATCTCTATTTTGTATGTCAGTGAAATTCAACAATTATATTTTCAAAATTTTGAAAACTAGTATTCAATCAGGGAGGATTACTTTAAGATAATAATAAAAAAAACATAAATGACCAAATGAAAATATAAAGGGAGATGTGAACAGTAGATTGGTTATAGTAAAAAACAAAATACATAATCAGTGAAGATGAAGATAAGCTCTTGGAATTTTCCAAGAATTTGGTGAAAGGATATAATTAAATAGGAACAAAGAACAAGTACATGAAGAATGAATCATGAAGTTTATACATGTCGTAAGGATTCTAGAAAAGTCAAACAGAACAGAGGGAGGAAATGCTGATGAAAAATAGCAGAAGAAAGTGTATCCATGTTGAAAAAAGATTAGTGTTTGGATTAAGTGTGCTTCCCAAATATCAGGCAAAATTCATGAAGAGAACCCCTATAAGATATATCCTGGAGAAATTTTTTAACTTAGAAATGTTTTTAATTTAAAACATTTTAAAAACATTTTTAACTTAGAACCTAAAAATTAAACACAAGCTATCTAATAAAGAAAGTCTGGCATCAGGTTTTCACAAAGAAATGGAACAATGTCTACTAAATTGTGAGTGAAGAAAATATTAATCCTAGAATTCTGTGTCCATCCATGCTCTCATTCACATATGAAAGCAATGGAAAGACATTTCAGACACTCAATTTCTCAGACATATGGGGACCTTGCAACCTTTTTTGATATCATCCCTTAAAGAACCACTTGAAATTAATAAGATAAAAAAATCAAGATCTGAGGACGTGTGATATAGAAAAATGTATCTTAATTAGTGAAATCTCTAAAATTTGGCATTGTTCACAAAACTTTTATTCATGTTAATAAAAACACCAGAAGTAATTCTTCAAAACAGCACCATCTAATAGAACTTTCTAAGTGTTCTCTGCACTGTTTGACAGGGTAGCTATTAACATATCTGATGGTTGAGCACTTAAAATGTAGCTACTGTGACTTGGGAACTAACTTTTAAATCATATTTCATTTTAGTTAATTTAAATTCAAATACCCACGTGTGGCTACTGGCTACTCTGTGTAGCTCTAAAAACAGATATATAATATAAAAATTGAAGATGACAAGTATCAGTGGAATGGATAGATCTGCCTACCAAAATTAACAATGATAACTATCATTTATAGAGCTCTTTACTCTGTATTGAGGCTTTTACTAAGCACTTTCTGTATATTCTAGTGCAGCAGGTGCTTTATCAGAGATTATATTTGTGCTTGTGTGAGAGTGTGCATGTTAAGTTTTGAATGTGAAGAAGTTTCCTGATTGTTGGAATAGGCAGGAACAAAAATTGCTTTAAGCTAGTTCTTCTGTGTTTGAGAAGGCTACAGAGCAGATAAAGCTTTAGTGTCCCATGGAAGAAGGATATAGCAGACTTTTTGGTGGTTTGAGTACCCTAGCAATAGGTTTTATCTCTATCCTTATAGATGAGCAGATTTTTAAAATTTATATGGAAATGCAAAATAGCTACAATAGCCAAAACAGATGTGAAGCGGAAGCACAAATTTTTAGAGCTTTAACTTCCCCATTTCAAAACTTGTTGCAAAAGCACCAGTAATCAAGACAGTATTGTACTGGGGTAAGGATAGATAAAGATCCATGGAACACATGAGTCTAGAAATAAATCTTTATGTTTATAGTCATTTTTTTTAAACTAAATTTCCAAGGTAATTCATTGGAGAAAGGGTAGTCAGGTGCTGGGACAGTGGAATACCTGTGTATGGAAGTTGAATTTGGACCCTCAGCTTAAACCATACACAAAAATTAAGTCAAAATGGATCATAGACTTAAAAGTAAAAGCTGAAAATGAAATTTTTAGAAGAAAACAGAATAAAATCCTTAAGAACTGTAGGTAAGCAAAGATTTTTTTTTTACTTTAAATTTATTTTTTCAGTGTTCCAAGATTCACTGCCCATGCCTCACACCCAGTGCTCCAGGCAATAGGTGCCCTCAGTACCCACCACCAGGCTCTCCCATCCCCCAACCTCCTCCCTCCAAGTCCCTCAGTTTGTTTCTGTGTCCAAAGTCTCTCATGTTTCATTTCTCTCCCTGAATTACCCTACTTCCATTTCTTTCCTTCTCCTACTGTCTTCTATATTACCCCTTATGCACCACAAGTAAGTGAAACCATGTGATACTTGACTTTCTCTTCTTGGCTTATTTCACTCAGCATAATCTCTTCCAGTCCAGTCCATGTTGCTACAAAAGTTGGATATTCATCCTTTCTGATGGAGGCATAGTATTCCATTGTATATATGTACCACATCTTC